>JAABKK020012330.1:0-22205 GCA_011634745.2 Catotricha subobsoleta
TTTGACTATTGGAATTTACGCAATTTGATCCAAAACGTCGGAACGTGTAACGTGCCTAACGGTGGAATTGCCCATATGCAGACATGTACGATAACATAAAATTGAAATAATTTTTTTTAGATTTAATGATTAAAATTCATTCTGGCAAACATCAGAATCTTTCTAAATAATTTATAATTTATTTTTAGATATAAATATATGAAATTGTGTGACAATTAACGATTTATTAAAAGAAAAAATGTTAATTAATGATAAAACCATTAGCAAGATAAATATCGAAAAAGAGTTATGAATTAATTATAAATATTATTAATTTTATTTCATTTTGTTCTTTTTTTATAATAATTTTTTATTTTTACATAAGAATTGTTGAATCAAGTATAGGAAATGAATAAAGCGATGATGAGATTTCGCATGAGTTTTATTTATTTATTTATTTATCAATTCGATTCAGCAAAATATCGTAGGTTGTTTATAAGATTGAATTTACTGAATTCCAAATTGATGTTATGTCTACAATTTGTCTATAATTGGTTAACTCTTTTTTATAAACATATGTTTGAATGGAATGGAATTATGTATATTTAAAAATGTAAATAATTTTTTGTTATTGACAGAAAATTTTGAAGTAATTATATTTCTATTATTATTATCTCAGTCTTTCAATGAGCAATAATATAAAACTTAAAATAATTCGTACAAATAAATACGAAACTTACCTATAAACACCATAATGTTTTCCACTAGCTCTATCACCACAAATCGAACACAAATGCTTTGAACCACTCAATGGATGATTTGGTGGATACGGTGAACGATTCTGTGTATTATTACCAGATGTTGGTGAGGTAGTTGTTGTTGCAGGCATACCCATTTGACTATAGCTACCAGGACTACCTGGTCCTGGTGAAAATCCGCCCATACTGTTGCCATTCAATAGAGATGTGTCAGGTTTTAAGTCTGGTGGTGATATTGGACCCATCTGACCCATAAGTGCTTGATCTAGCCCTGAAAAAGAATTTGTATTATATATTTAGTAAGAATTATTATTTCGTTATTTGTTTTTATCCAAATTGAAAAGAAAAAAAAACTATATTTAAGAAACATTTTGTTGTTTAATACCAATGAACACATTCTATTTATAGTTTATAAACTGTTTCTATAATGTAATGGACTATAATATTGTATGCAAACGCATCCTGCAGAATATCATTAACATTGTATAGCGTACATATGCCAAAATTCGTGCAGCATGTGGGAAGAATATTTCCAGAAAAAAGACTACAGCAAAAAGTCAGGCGGCTGTCAGTTGTAGTTCTTGCACGTTTATATCTAATGATATATCGCGTTTCGATAGCAGCTTTAAAAAAACACACAAAAAACGACCACATATTAAAAAAAAAAAACTGTTGTTCTTTTCTAAGGGTGACCTTGAACATGCATTAGATCATCGTTGAATTTATTCTGCTCACATAAATTATAAAAAGACGTCTGCCATCCAACTTGATTTCTACGTTTATATTCTCCATGCAAATAAACAAATAGAACACTGGAACATCGTTGATGCAACGAAAGAAAAGTAAGAAAGAACAAACCAATAAAAAAATCTATATATATTTTGGATTAAAAAGTGAATTCGGGTCAAGTTCGTGTTGTTGTGTGTGTACTTTTTCTAAGTTATTTCACATTATTTCATTTCTCTTTTTTTTCTTTTTAAACGGGAATTAAGTTAAGTTAGTATTGAAGAATTTTGAATTATACAAACAGCAGAAACAGCATTAAGTATGGAATACCCACCATTATTTTTAAACCATAACATTTTCTGATGCATTTAAAATATTTTTTTTATTTATAACCATTTTTTACGAGGCGTATGTTTTATTTGATTTTTTTTTTTACGATTAATATGCCGCCCGTTCAGAGCGCGCAGTTAGAATTTGAATATAAATCGTAATTCGTAACAGGAGAATTTTTGAACGGATATTTATTTATTTATTTTTTAAGTGGGTTGCGCATTGCAGCAGATTTATTTTAAAACATTTAAATCAAAATTTATATGAAATTGAACTTAAGAAAAATATTATTTTATGATTCATATTTAATCTTAATCAACATCATGTTATAATAACCAAAAAAAAAAATGAAATACGGAAGAGGAGATGCCTTATTAAGGTAGGAAAATGTATTTAGCTTCCTATCAACGACATTTCCCAATTTAAATTAACCACAGAATAAATATAAGAATGAGCTGCGTCTGAAATGTTATCAATATATTTTATATCCAACCAAATTTTATAATATATAGAATATACATAATTATTAAACGACGAAGTAAAATAATAATAATAAAAAAAACACACACAAATTAATAATCCTAAAATACAATGTACACAAGAGAAATTAATAATATCGTGTGTTATTTTATTTAGTGCCTGACGTTGATGAATCGTATATTGTTTTAAACTCATATTTTGTATATTTTATTTAAACTTAAAAAAGAAATAAATGTCAGTTTGTTTGGAGTGCGAGAAAAAAAATATTCTCGGTTTAAGGTCATTGCAATCTAACATATGTATTATTTATTATTTAACGTGGAAATAAATATCATTTCAAAAAAATGAAGAAGAACAAACATGAGAAATGTGTGCTATATATGTTGGCCAGGCAAACCAGACCGGCCAACCAACAGTGAATGGTAAAAGACGTATATTACATTCTATATCCAGGTCCACTCCATGTGCAATATTTTGTATGTATTTTAAACGGATAAAAAGAATTTTGAAATTATTTATAAAGCATTACGGGATAGTTTTTATTTTTTAGATTTAGATATTATTAAAAAACACATTTAAACAATTACAGTAGATATTTGCTTCTGCAATTGTTTTTTCAATCAAAATGTTAATCTGAAATGATCCAAAACTTATGTAATTCCTAAAATCTGTTATTTGAAATAAGAGAAATTAAGCTATAAAAAAAAAATCAAATAATGAACTAGATATACAATAAATCAATAATAGGATTCGCTACCTTCATAAAAGCATATTCGCTAGTTCAGCACTTTAAAATGTTACTATAGCTAAGGCAATATAAAAAATCGAAAATTGAAAAAAATTATTATCGTTCATAGATTTTTAATTATACATCCGTACACTTCAGTATGAATCTAATTGCACATTAAATTATTTTCATGTTGACATGCATTCTATGACTTATATTAACTATCATTATGATTAAAAAGCAAAAAAAAAACAATAAAAACAATAATAAAAAAAAAATACACAACAAACAACAATCATCCTTGACCTATGCATTATAATAAACAATATATAAAATACTATAGATATATATTCATTTAAATATGTACGTACAATGTACAAATTCGTATCTCTAATCCAATAAGTACTCGTTCATAATTGTTCTTCTAATTCATATTAAACTTATATCTCTAGACTGAATTGAATACATTTTACGTATATTTATTATGTACATGTTTTTTTTATTATCATTTTTTTAGTAATAATAGTAAAAATATACACATTATTATTTTATAATAAAAATGGATAACCTTGATAGACGATATTAAATTGCGAATTAAAGTTTATTATATTCATTTCATTTATATGTACTTGGTTATATGTAATGAACGATGCTGAATTATAATTTGAAGACAAATATATAGGGCGTTCCAACACATTTCATTTCATTATATTAGATATGATTTAGAAATTCATGTGAGAATAATGCAGAGGATCACATATCTCACTAAATTGTTTCACGAAATTATATATATAAATATATATTACTATATCACGGAAATTTTTTCAAAATATATAGTTGATAACGAGTTAATACTTTAGCATCCCCACAAATTTCATCCTGTCCTACGCCACTGGATTGATATCACCCAATAAACGTACTAAGCTGAGTGCATATTTTTTCGAATACGCAATTGCTATTTCATAAATAAAATAAAAATGGTGTTTACAATTTCCAATGCTTTCTTTTCAAGGATAAGCTAGTGAATGTGTGCCATGGAAAAGTAAATATATTTATAAATCATTAAGTAAAGTGGAAAGTAAATATAAACAAGCTGCCAATGAATTGGTACACTGCTTTTTTTTTTAGTAGGAACGAATAGAAATTTCTAAAAATCATGATAAATTTGGTGTTTTTTTTTAACATTTTGAAAGCAAAAAAATTGCATTTTGCTCATTAGTTAAGCGTTAAAACATGAAAAAATACGTAAATTTAGAATCACGATTTGTGATTATTTCGTTTTCTAGCCATCTTATAGCACACAAAACACTAATTCGAGTATCCCTAATAGAATGGTAATAATCTGAAATCTCTACGACATTTTTTTGAGGATTTAAATAATGATTTTTATCTATTTTAGGAAGTTCTAACCCCTCCAAAGTGGTAGACCGAGAGTTGAACGAGAAAAGTCAGATATGAAGCAAATGTGTGTTTTCACAAGACCTACAACATACTTAAATCTAATTAAATTCATAGGTTTAGTTTTTGAGATATTTAAAAAAAAAAAACAATTTTTGAGCCAAAATTCAAATTTAAATAGTCAAAAATCATATAGGGAAATGTCCAAGTGCTTCAAGCATAGCACCATTCAACGCGAAATATTCGATTCAGTGGGGTTTGGTGTCATAGCTGTACGATGCATAAAAGTCGAGATAATTGTAAAAAGGACAAAAAATAATCACGATTCCTAAGCTTTATTTTTTTCAAAAATGAAGCAAAATGAAAAATATTTTCAGTGTTTTCTCTATCTGAGGCCTAGAAATTGGTGCTCCTATAATCAGTTTAGTCAAATACATAATCTACAGAAAACTGTTAGTAGGTTAAGTAAACAAATTATTCGAGTATAAACATTGGAACATAAACATTTAGTTGATTTAAAAGAAGAAAAATAATAAAATTAAATCAACAATAATATGAATTGTTAGATTCAGAACAGACTATTGGTAAAATATCGTATGTAACATTTAAAATACCTAACTAATTCGCTGAGTTCAAATTAAGGTCGTTCGGTTTTGCATGTTAAATTTTTTTTTTTTGATTTTTCTAAACACGAGTTTTAAATCTTAAGAAATGCATGAAAAACCTTAAAGTGGGCAAAGCCCATTCCACCTGGCGCACTCGAATCTTTCAGATTTTTCATAAAAATATTTTTCCGATAGAGATCAAAATACTAAAATGATGAAATACTTAGATTTTAATTACCTGTCATAATATAGAACAATCCATAACGGGGTATCTTATCACTTCATTCAGTCATTTGATCTCTTTCGGAAAAACAACTAAAGAAAACTGTATTAAAATGTAAAATGCGTATGCGCAGATGTCAAATATTGACATAATTGGCACAGTTAAGAAACTTGTGTTGCAATTTCTTCGAGGTTTTATTTAAGTTAATAATTCATTTTTAAGATTATTTTTGAATATCAATAGAGTTAATTATTTTCATATCATATTTGAATAAATGTATAAGGGAATCGATTGGATACAGTAAAGTCTCGATAATTTGAATTCATATTTTTTTAACGACAAACATGTACTTATTAAGAAAGTGAACGTTTAAAAATGATGTCACGCTTTAAGAGGATTTTCTTAAATTTTCTTATATGTAATATCTCTGGCGCTGTTCATATGTGTTAAAAAATGGTTAAATTCGTGTTACGTAATATATGAACAGCGCCTCTGTAAATATCAGTCGTACCATAATTTTGAGGTGCTCTACCCCAAATTAGGGGGATCAAAATTAAGGCGTGACATTGTTTGTGAATGATCCCAAAGCCTAATTTCATTTCATTATGTATTCAGAAATTCAATTTTTACATAAGTATTATAAATTAAAAAAACAAACAAAATATTTTTAGCTGTCCAACAGTTAACAAAGAAAATTAACCGTAATCGGTCTTACCGTCTAATCAGTAAAAAAAATAAGAATAATTTTCGAGTTAACACCCATAATTATAAAGGTTAAAGGCATTTTGCTAACTAATTGATATGAAATTAAATCAATTTTCTTTTTTTTATAAAATTGATTCAGATATTATAAATACAGTATTGAGTAGTTTGTAGATTTCCTATATTTTCTTTCTCTAATATGTATTCATTCATTTTATTTTATAATGCATTCGTTATATACAGGATCGCAATACACAATTAGAAGGTGTTCGAAAATATTTAATTATAATTTTCTATAGAATAGTTGTTTGAAAGAGAAAATAAATAATTTCACATTATCGAGACTCCACTGTATCTGAAATCTAATCGTATCCATGTAACATTTTTTTTGGCATATTCAAGCAAAATGGCTGCAGTTTCTTTTAGAAATAATGTCTTATCAAAATACGTATTAATTGATTTTTGTTAATAGCTATGATCGAATGATTGCGAATGTGACATTTGCCGATGATTAATTAATTATGGCTTTATTATCCACCGAAGATCAACTTTGTTTTTATGCAATTGATTGAAAATCGTGAATTTAATTTTGGAATAAACTCCAAAGACGATGATGATTCTAAAGTAAAATGCAATGATAATTCGTTAAATCAGTATATTTTCGATGTAATTATTAGTAACTAAAACGTAAGGGAAATTAAGTATTGTTTATTTAAAATTCATTGAAAATTTTTTCATCTTCGATAAAATGTATAATTTAGTGTAGTATTCCTTAAATTAATAATTAAAAACCAATCCTTGTCCAGCATAACATACATAATTCAAATTTCATACTAGATAACAAGACAAACAAAAGGTAGGGCTTTGTATTCTTTCTAATTAGGAATATCATATAATAATATTTAATTAGCATCAGTTGCTGTATGTGCATATAATATTAATTCGTATATTATTATGTCATTAATTATTATTACTTTGAAAACAATATATATTATGGAATATGATGCAATCAATAGAATAGGTACTTTGTTTCCATGTTCTTGACGCTTATTTTTTTATATTACATTTATTGTTAACTTATCTTACTGCCAATATTTCCGTTCTTAATAAACAAAAAAGTAAAACAAATTATTGATTTTATTCGTTATGAAAATATCAAATTCTATATCAATATTAAATGGAACTCTAACGCTCGAATTAAGTTTAAAAATCTTATAAAATATCAAAATAGCACATTGTGTCTCATGTTCTTTAAATCTCACTTTAAGCACTATTTGAAAAACAAAAAAATCGATAGAGTATTACATAAAGATTTAAATGTTAAAAAAAAAAAAACAATATCTGTAAAATATGAATAAACTAATGACACGTTAACGATTTGAATCAATATGAAAAACCTTTATTTGAATTAATTTTATTTTAATTTTACATTTTCAAATAAAAACAATAACGCAGATTAGATTTAAATGAAAACATGCAAAGGTCTAATTAAATATTTCAAATTGTACCAAATTAAAAATGATTTTTTTATTATTATTATTGTTATTTTTATTGAATTTTTCAGTGAAATAAATAACGTATCATTAAGCAGTCTTCTAAAGTTCAATTTCAAAATTTAAATCAAGTTTTTTTTTTTTTAAATTTGTTATTGGATGAAATAGAATTACTAAATATCTATAAATATGAAGCATTAAAGATAGTTTCGTTAATCTATTCTAACAACACGTAATAGCTATATTGCTCGCATACGATATTATATACAGCGAAGTCTTTTTAAGTGAGGCGGCACATATATAACAAATTTTTTACTTAGAACTCTAGACAAATGATCTAAATTATATGCAACTATTGCAAATTGACTAAAATTAACAAAATAGAGAAGTATAAAAAAAAAAAACAAAATTAAAAATGACCTAGTCTTATAAAATAATTAAAAAAGCCAGAAATTAAATTATTTCATTTAGATTAAAATAATGTTTCAAGCCGCTTTAAGGCTGATCCACCTTTAGAGACCTTACTGTATATCTCTATCTTTCTTCATGTTTTTTTATTCTAATTTCATATCTAAAATTGGATAAAATAAATGAAGATGATAAAAAGTCAGTGTGCTTTCGTAAGGAAATGTTGTACGAAGATAAATAATTCTCCATATAAGCAAAAAATTGATAACAATATACAGAACATAAAAAAAGAAGATGCTATGATCATTATTTTTTTCCGATACTATACGTTATGCAATCACTTATAATCAATGACAAGCATTTAAAAGAATTTCCTTTACACGAAATAGAAAATAAAATCAAGTTATAGTTACCTATTTACTGAAATACCAATTGTGCGCGCTTATATATACATTATACATTTATAACAGATACAACCTACGTAATATAAATAGTTAAATGTGCGGTAACCTTGACAGTTTGACAATAACATTTTTTTTTTTATTTTTTTTTTCATTTTAAATTGGTTTTACTTCTGGCATGGTGCAAGTATATGTACGGACATGTATATTGAGAATGTAAGTACAGTATATATAATATATATAATATGTATATGCTGAATATTATATAACATTATGTCATTTAAAATTATAATATAAAATATTTATAAATGTATGAAGCGTGTATTTTATATACTTTTAAATAGGAATAGATAATAATTATGATGAATAATGTTAAATAGTTTTGTATTCTTGGTACCTATTTCTGTATAATAGATTATATTTACTAGAATAATATTTCATTATGTAAAGTATGATTAAACTTAAACTTAGAACTATATTTATAAAAATAAAACTACATTATTTAGATATTCTGTTATCATCGTGGAGGTTTTTTTTTTTATTCTATGATAAAATAAAGAGCATTGTAAAGAATGAAATAGTAAAATGGGTGATATTATTTTATACTCATTAGTCATCATAAATTCAGGTAGGCGGTAAATAAGAGCTTTGTGAGCTATTATATTATATACTAATTAGGCTTTACATTCAAATAAAGTTGAGAAAGAATAGTTTAACCTTCAAAAATTATAGTACCAATTTTACTCCTTATAATCCATCAGATTAAATAAATGCTTTGAAAATAGTTCTGAGTATTTTTAATAAAGTTTTGATGAATATATTACTTCAATTTTGTCTAGAATAACACGAATAGTATTCATATTCAATAGACTAAATGTGTGTTTATAAATATCATCAACATCATCACTCTTCACCTAAATATGTGTATTTTGCGTTGTTTATGACAAGTTTATTTAAAAAAAAAAAAAAAAATATTACCGAACTCAACCAAAACGAACATATCTAAAATGAATTTCTGAAACTGAATGAATACCTACATTATGCTTAAATGACGATATATTTGAAAATATAAATAAAATCGCATGATGATTGCTGATAAGAAAACATCAGACATTTGACCGGATGCCTCCCTCCTATATATTCAATTAGTCGCGCACTTTGATGTTATTTTTCATAAACATCTGCATATAACGTAGGCGATATCTATCATGACTAAATTCAATATAATCAATGTAGATAATTTAAATATATTTTTGCAGCAGAAGTTAATATATGTTACCATGAGTTTTTCCTATTGGTTTTATATGTCACTTTAGAATGAATCATAATAGAAATTTACCGCAGAAATTTTCTTAACAAATCGAACTAACCACAGGGCCACAGACTGAAAATCTCCTCTAAATTGCGGTATTGAACAAAAGAAAATTATAAATGTAGAAAAAAAAAATAGTTGAAAAATATAGGTATATTAAATAAATATCCATGGCCACAAACATAAAAAATAAAATTCCGCTAATTCCAATAGAAATATTAACACCGTATGAAATGCCATAATTCAAAAGCAAAACCATTTCTCTTCATTGCACAAAATAAATTAAAATATTTAATGTTTTATGTGAGATCGTAAAATAATTCACAGACGCAGAAAATACATAAAAAAAAAAAAAACAAGAAAAAGTTATATAGTTTTATATTATGGCGCGATATAAAAATTTTATCAGCTGTATTATATCTTTCTATACTGATTTGTACATTTTAACACACATATGCACTTATTGAGAAAGGTCGTGAAGGTTATTTCCAAAACAAAGAAAAGTCAATAAATAAAACTGCAGCAGATTTGTGGATAAATATATTCAGTTTATTTTGTTAAATAAACAAATGAAAATAACATTTTACAGTCAAGTTGAATTGTTCTGTTGTATCGTAAAGCTCGAGCAGATCCGATTTTGGTGATGATTTTTGGTAGATTTTTCTTCCACTTCATTTCAAATGGGAAAGATAGATTTTCAATAAAATATATAAATACATATTATAACTTAAACATTGAATATGTGGTTGAATAAATTTTTAATAAAACTGACATATCAATCATATCTAATTTTTAGAATGAATACACCCCTGACGAAATGCAATATTTATTTTGTTAAAGCTTATTTATAATATACTCGTATGTTAACAAAACGAAACTAAAGAAGAGAAAAAAAAATCATTTAACATCGTTGGTGGTAACTCGAAATCTAAATTATGTGCTATATGCTAACCACATCAGAACAAATAGAATATGTTAGATTTACAATGTATTTATATTTAACTATAAATATTTCTCTTCCATATTCACCTTATTATATTCTTCACCTCATCTCTCCCATTCAATTTCCATTCAATCCATAATTTTCTGTTTAAAAAGAAGAATGAAAATAACCAAACACAAAAAGCGCTTTTATTGAAAAAGAATTTCTTATGAAAATGTGGGAGCTTTTGAATTAAATAAATTGATTCTATAGGCCTGATGATTATGTATTGTTTGCATTTACCTTCATCTCCCAAGTGTTGATATACCGTCACATATATAATGCAATATCCAAATAAATACCTCCACAATTCTAAAAATATAATTTTCATTCTTACGCTTCTGTTTGTTTTAATGTTTTCTTCTTTTCTTTTCATTATTATAATTTTGTTTTGTTTTTATTTTCTTTTTGAATGACATTGGGTATTGTATGTGGTATGGCGTGCATGAGGAAAATAAAAATACATTATGGAATGCTATACACAAATACAAGGTACAATCGATGAGACAGACATATGATCAATGTCAATGGGGTTACTATATTGGGTGGTTAATATTTTCAATACCATTGATACCGATGAGTTTCTACGGTGACGAGAAAAGAAAATAATAATAAACAGAAAAAAAAAAGAGGAAGAGAAGGAATTGTGGATGCCGCGGCATTTATGGTGGGTATGGTAAAATTACTTTTAGTACTATATGAACTGGTCGAATATTATATATGATTTGACCTTGTTGATGTAAAAAATTTCCATTTATTAAAATTAAATAGAAAATATAAATGAAATTTTTCAATGTTTGAATGTTAATCAATGATTCAATGTCCATAATAATAGAAATTTACAGAAAACTGAATTTTCAATTCATAAATCAGATAGTGAGTTATTGAATATTGGTTAAAGTGAAAATAAAATGAATAATTTACCTGCAAATGTTCTGTCCCATATTTTTCCTTGGGCTTGAATTATGGCAGCTACAGAAAGCATTGGCTTATCTTTTTTCATCATTTTTAATGAAACTATTTTGTAATTCTAGTTTTATTTATGTGATTTTTTTTTATTATTTACATTTATAGAATTTATATATTTGTTATGATTAATTTTTTTTTCATGGATGCACGCAGCACGTGATGCAAACACTTACACACATTCACCAGTCACAATTCAATTAATTATTTTCTTCTTTTGCATAAATTTAACAAAATATTGACTTTTGCTTTTGCTTTAAGTTTCGTTTTTAATTTCGTTTATTAGTTTTCTTCGAAAAAGCATGATGCAATTCGTAAATTAAATAAATGTATACATTTAGTGAATTACTATTAATTGGAGAAGAAATTATTATTATAAATTTTTTTTTTTATAAAATAAACGCTTTTGAAAATTTCCATATTTTATTATTTGTTTGCGGTCGGATCTGTTATAAACGATGCACATCGCAAATAAAATAAAAAAATATTTTTTTTTTTTATAAAAAAGAAGAAAAAACACATTCTGTGCATGTTGTTGTCGTCGTTTCATTTGAGCAGAACAGACGAAAAAAAAAAACACCCAAGTTCATTTCGTAATTTGCATATTAAAACAACAATGTTATGAACATATATAATGATGATGAACTCGGCGTTTGCTCAGACCCAGACGATTTATAAATATTAAATATTTTCATATTTATTCACATTAATTTAAAATCGTCGATTTATTTATTTGTATTTCTGTTTTTTCAGCTTTTATTTATTTATTGTGAACAAGAAGTAAAAAAAAGAAAAAAAAAACGTGTGCATCAGAAAAAGCGCACAGCGTACCATAAATTACCTTGAACTAATAATTATTGTCGAAATAAAAGAAAAAAAAAATTGGATGTTTCGAATTGCGATAACTATATTTAAGAAAAATGATTGGAGTTGTTTCTTATTTGTTTTTTTTTTTGGACGCCAATATAGTTTAATAACTTTAAATTTTAAGTAAAACTTTAGTATTCGTCTATTGTTCAACAGAATCTGGGAGGCTTTTATCAGAATGCCATCCAGTAGATATGCCAGAGAATAATGGAAGTCAATAGAAATTACTAGATGTATAAACGAACATGAACGCTAGAATATGACGTAAGTGATGTAAGAGAAAAACCTATCAACACCTATATTCATATAATATTCACATATTATTATTATTTAACTCTCTTTTTATATTTATATTGCATACTAAAAATTTGAAGAAGCCGATGTACGTCAGTCGTCAATTAACTTAATTGTACATGCATTTTTTTTGCTCTTTTATTATGAGAGAGCATAAGAAGTTTTCAAAGTATATTAATAATAAAATCCTGAATGAAACGTTTTATTATTTGAAAAATCATTAGTTTATGACATTGAAATTCAAATAGACGTCTAACTTTGTCGCTTTTGATTTATCTTATTTGAATATAATAAAAAAAAAATGAAGAAAAGTTCTAGATTTAATATAAATGAGATGATCTGTAATCGATAAGTAAGGCCTAGACATATATTTATGCAAATGGTTGCATTAAATAAAAATAAATTGATAAAAAAAAAAATTAGATTAAATTTATCTTGAAAAATTGTAATTGATAAGCCTCGCAGATTATCGGATTTTTTTTTTTTAACCTAAAAGTTAAAAAATGCCACTTGGTGACTTTATATATCTATATTTTTTTAAAAAAAAACCCGAAAAAAAATGAAAGGAATAATAATATAAAACGTCCTAAGCAAATAAAAATAAAAGAAATGTTAATGTCGTATATTCCAAAAAATTCACATAAAATATTATCGAATTGTGTTTTCGTATATAACATATTATAATATTAAAATTTTTATTTTAAGTTAAAAGGCAGCAGGACATGACATATTTATCAATTCTCTCAGACTTTAATCAAATTTTGTAATCTCTTAAATTTTTTTTTTTATTTTTTTTGGTTAGAGTTGAATAAATTTATTAATTTGTATAAATAGATTTCATTTTGGGATGAGAGCTATTCACACATTTTTGTGCGATTGCATTTCAATTTTTATTTTTATTTTAAATTTTATTGTTATTTTATTATGAATTGATAGCGAATTGTATTTTGGTGTGCGAATAGCGTAGATTAATAATTAATCTTTAATAGTAAGCGAGTAATTTAAATTTAAGAGAATAAAATAGAAATAAAAACAGAAAAAAGCTTCTATCTCATTCATGACAGTAAAAAAAGATGTTCTTCAATAATATCATATTCTCAATTATTATAAATGATCTGGTTTTCGAGTTGAAACAACAACGACTTAATTCGATTTTGCGTCGCAATAACAATTAACACAAATGAATGCAAACTGATCGCATCCTAATCGATATTGTGAAGATCAATTGCTTAATTAATTTATTATTTTTAGCAAAAATGTGTTTCGAGTTGATCACAAGAGAATAAAAAATTTCAAAAGTCATTGTCGAAATTTTGTTGATTTTCAATTTTGTTGCGCGATCGACAACAACAAATTAGCAATAACTCATTTTAGAAGTCGTTAAAAAAAAAAAAAACAAAAAAACCAAAAAAAGATCCGCAAAAAACAATTTGTGTATATGTGCTCATTTTTGTTAAATTTTGAACAATGTATAAGTGGTTCTGGTAAATACACAAAAAATATTGTGACATGACATGTGAGTAAATTTTACTACGTGTAATACCTTACCGTGTGTTGGTAAAATAAATATTATTAAACAAAACAAAATAGAAAAAAAAAAGTTTATTAACGACGCAAATAAGTTTTATCAATTTTTTTGGTTTGGCCAATAAGTATATTGTTAAAATTTTATAAATAATTTGTTTCTTTTTTGTTCTTATGCATTGACGCTATTTATCATTAAGTCAAAATACAAATACGCGCTTAATTATCGTTTTTGAAATTTTAGGAAACACGCAAAACAAATAACCATTAGTGAAAAAGAAAAACGAATTTAATTTAATTTAATGATTATTGAGAGTGGTAATCTCACTAACCTGTGATCAGTCAACAATAGAAACTATGAAACCAAAAATCAATTAATAAAATGTGTGCAATTAAATTGTCATTAAAATGACATCATCAGAGTAGATTCAGCACACAGTGATATTGTCTGTATCTGCTCATAATTTTCTGTTAAAATCAATTTAAAACTGCGCGTAATTTATTTTATTTTATTCAATAAAATTGAAATTGAAATCTATGAAAATTCATTAAACCGCAATCAAAACAAATAAGAAATTTTTCGCGCAAACAAATTTTTTGTAGATAAAAAAAAAAAAAAAAACTGAACAACAAAGTAGCATGTTAAACATTTTTCTATTTTGCTCTCATAAATGATCATTGCAATGAGTAATGCTAGCGACAGACGCGCAAGATATTCTAGATTAACGAAAGTGGATTAAGCGAAATTCAAGAATAGTTCTAATTTTTGTTCATCAATGAACGCAAATTTAACTTATTTAACGAAATTTTTTTTTTAAAAAAATCGCATAATCCATTTTCGTTAATCTAGAATATCTCGTTCGTCTGTCGCTAGCATAAGCAATATATAATTAATTGTAGGCTAATAGCATTAATATTCCTAATGTATTTGTTGTAACTACTTATAATCAAAAATTTAACAAAAACTTATTAAGTAGGTACTTTTTTATAATCAAACAATTATTTTTTTAATAATTAATTTACACAAATATTCTTTGTAGACAAGTTTTATATTATTTTGAGAAATGTACAAGTACCATGCTATGCCCTGGTACCATCACACATCTAAATAATAAGTTGTAACTCTTTTTTTTTTTTTAAATAATATTCAAAACGTTGCCGCGCGCTAGCACCACTAATATTCTATATTTATTATTATTTTATTGAAACTACCACAATTCATAATTGTTTTTTTTTTATTTTTAGGATTTTGTCGTCTGGGTTGTTTTGTGATTTAAAGGCAACTAAAAATTTAGAAGATATAAAATTCTGCTTAATGCTAACTTCAACACCATTAAAAATATATAACTAAATAAATTTTAAACATCATTCGGTTTTTAGGCAATATGAAAAAAAAAATCGAATATTAAAATACTTGAATTTAACCCATTTTTAATTTAAAATCAGTAAATAATAAAAAAAATAAAATAAAATGTAACAAGAATTGAAAAATCGTAATTTAATTCAAATACATATCGAACACATTTTTCATCGGTGTTTAATTAAACGTGAAGTGAAGCATCAATTGGTATGGGGGGACCGCCTTAATATAAGCATAATAACACACATCATATTCGCGTCACAATAATATCCACACAAGGTTAACGTGTTTACATGCTAAGATGTAAACAATATTATTATAATTTTCTTTTTCTCTATTCTTCTCTAGTAAATATTATTAGACATGTTACAATATTATTAGTTCTTTTTTCTTTTCTTTTTTTTTTCGCGAATTTATAATGAATGTTATTTAAAAATGTGTGTTTTATTTTTTGTTCGTAGAAGCAAATTTATGCCAATAATTTAAAAAAAATTCTTTAATTTTTTTTTGGTTGACACAAAAAAAAAGAAAAGAAAACAAAATAGAATAATTTTTAAATTACACTTTTAGCACAATTTTTTGTTTCTTCCTTTTTTGTATTTAAAATTACAAATTTTGCACAAACTAAGAAAAAATGAATTAAATTTTTAACCGTATCGCTCTCATTGACAACAAAAATGTGTATAGCTGGGCGATGCAATGCAACTCTCCGCAATATTATGATGTGAAATATACACAACAAAACAATATTTTCATAAATATTTTTTTGTTATGAAATTGCCTTTGATATACATTAAACACGCGTACCACACATAAAACAACCACCACAGTGACCGACCGACCGATAACTCGGCTGGAATAAAACTGGTCTATCGTGCTATTATTTAGAGTTGATTATGCCATTCAGTCAGCCAGCCAGAACAAAACAGAACAGTGTCTGATGATGATGATGATGGTGCTATAAAAATTCTAGCGATATATTGTTTGCATTTGCTTTTGATTTTGATTTTGATTTTTTTTTTACGTATTTTGTTATAAACCCATCTTAAAATATGTTATATTTAAGTATATTTGTTTTTCTTAGTTTTTCGTGAATTGCATCAGCACCACACATTTGTTGATATTCTAATTTTGCAACTGTATTGGCGGTTTGAGTGAATACTGTATTCTTGATCATAATATTGCAGTTTTTTTTGTTTTTCGTCGCACAATTTGCACACTAGCATAAAAAAAACTGAACACAACGAATATTCTAAAACATTAATAGGTGGTCTACTAACATGTATAAGTATATTGTATATAGAATTACGATTATAAATTGTTTGCGCGAAAATACATCTGAATATAAAGCAGCGGTGGTGGTTCATAAGTAAATTTTTCATACTTTTGCAAAATATATTTTAGTATTGTGTATGAATGTAAGGGAAACAAAACATTAAGCTATGACAACATCGATGATTGTTTGGATTATATGTATGTGTATCAAAGCTATTTTCTGTTCTGTTCTGTTATGTACTGCGTCGAAGCACATGCACACTAACTCTATCTATTTAATAGTACAAATCATTATTTTTGTAGAAACACTACAATAAATGTTATATTTACGAGTACCAAAAACCACTGGAGTAAAAGCTTTTAGAGTTTTTTTGAAGCTAGTGAATGTAGCAAAAAGTTAAGAATGAAATAACGTTCGGCATATTTATGTTGGTGGTTTGTTAAATACGGTTTTAAAATATTTTAAATTTCCTGAAATTTACGGACTAATATGAAAAAAAAAAATTAGATATGCTTATCGTGTTCGATGATTAAGCTAAGATTAGTTTAGAATAACTCTATCTCTTACTTACTTATTATGAAATTTAGACGTAAAGCTAATTTAAACTAATCGAAATTAATTTTGGCTCATGAATTGAACATGCATAGAGAAGAAAGTAAACGCTTTCTGTTAATAAAAAAATAAATCATATTCGTTGAATTCATGAAATTAAATTCCAAAAACTTGGAAGGTACAAGTGTCTCATTCAAATTATTTCTCACCTTTGCACCATATCAATTTTGATTCTTTGGATAATTTATGATGTTTAAGAGCTAATCTATAATAAGTAAATTGTAACTATATTTACGTACTCCACGATGGTGTATTACAGATTCTCCTTGTCAACTGCGCACTGTGCTAGGATACTATTAATTACGTGCGCTTGAGATAAAGAAGTCTTTTATGATTGTTATATATCGATAAGCACTTTTAGAATCGATAAAAATCGATAGAACTACTCATTAATAAGTTATAGTTCTTTATACATATCTGCAATTAATTTATATAAAAACACTTCAAACTAACAAAATAACTATATTGCAACAAAATATATGTGAAATTAGGCTAGAAACTCTGAATTTATCGGATACGTTACTAGAAATAAATGACAACATGTGAAAAAAAGTATAAATAATTTTAAATTTGCATTTAACTTAACACCTGAATAATGCGTCTCGTTGTTTTATTTGGATTGAATACACAGAATTCTTAACAAATATAGAACAAATAACAGTGATGGAATAAAAAAAATTACGAAATCAAAAATTACTTTCGAAATTATCAACACCGACTAATAGTATACGAAAAAAAAACTGCTAATGATCAAAATTTGAAATTTTATGCAAATTCAAACGTATATTCAAACTTGTCCACTTAACTATATAGTCCTACTCTGTACAAATATTGTCCTATATAAGCAGCTAACATTTTCAACATAGTAAATATTGAGTAGGTTTAAATATTCATGAATTTCTTATTATATTTTTGTTGGACTTTTCTTGGTCATAACAACATTACATTTATACAATACTTTATTTACGTTTATTTCCTAATTAGTTTAATATTGTGTATCCTAGTTTTTTTTTCACTTTGTACATAATTCTTATGTACTGATATTTACAGTCATAAAAAAATACTAATATATACTACATATTAAGTAATTAACTTTAATTAAAAAAATTATATAAATCTATATGAAAGTCAAGGCTATAAAACTATATTATTAATATTCCGATAGAACCAAATTCTATTTTAAATTTTATTATGTTTGTGCAAGATTTATGCTGAAGTCACATTCAGTGTTATGAACAGATTTCGATAAGTCTAGATAATTTAATAGTTGAAATTATTGTTTAAGAAATAGAAAGCTATCATTCCAACTTTACATTTTGTCTAAATTTCAGAAAAATTTATTCAGTTAAATCTTTATTTGATTAGCAAGTTTTTTTTTTTGCCTTACAAATGCTGTCATAAACTCCATAAATTAATAGACAATGCTATAAATCTTATATTTTGTTTAATAGTATTCATAATCGTAAATGGTAATCATAATACCTACAGTTTATTTATTTTATAGTACAAAAGTACTCTTAAAATTATTGAATTATATTCATTATTGTATAATCATGTATTAAAAAAAAAAAAAAATTATAGCACACATAATTCATAAATGAATGTTAGCAAAACTACTAAGTATAGTGTTTTCAATAACTATTAAAAATATAAATATTTAAATGTTACTATAAAAAAGTATTATAACATTAAGTGGGTGATTTACATTACAGAACGAATTGAAATTAGTAGGTAATAACATTATCTTTCCAACTTTTTTCTACATTCTAGATAAATGGATGGAGAAATATTGTTTTCTTAAATCTTAGATCATGCCGTCGAATAGCCTCATTTGGTGTCGCCTTAACCTTGGATACCGGCTGATGCATATTTATATCTCTATATTATTGTTTGTTCATTATAGAATATTTTGTAGCAGTTCAACATATTTTACAAGTGAAACAAATGATATTTTCTTGAGTAATAATAATCCGCCAATAGGAATTTATCTTTGGTTTGATTGAATAGAGATAGAATTAAATCGTAACGCTGTTTTAATAAATTATATATATTTAGATATATATTTTAAATAGTAGAGGAGTTTTTATTTCTATCATTCGATAATACTTGCAGCCTACGTGATAAAAAAAAATAAGATTTACACAATTTTCTGCGTTTCTTTCTTAAGTTTTTCTTTATAAATAGCGTATTATTTATTTAGATTTTATAATAAATTAGGAACGAAGAAGAATGGCCCTTTGTCATGTTGGGCAAATAATATAATAACAATAGAATTAAATAGCTGACTGAACCCAAAGTAATAAAAGGAAATTAAATAGAATTAAGGTTTGAATATAGATAGTTTTTATTCCACAAATTATTTCTTTTACCCAGCAAAATATAACACACATCAAAATGTTATAATGGAAAGTACTTGACAACAACCGATCTTATCAAAAATCAATTCGAAACATTTTATTTCAACATCTCAAAATCTTTCCAAATATAAAATGGATATCAGACAAGAAACGGTTCTAAACATTGCCAAAAAAAAGGAAACAAACATATTTAGATACAAAAAATAGATAAAAAAATAAAAATAAAACCACACACACACATACAATAATTAAATCCGGTTTTCTGCATCAATATGCAATTTTACCATATATTCTCTTATTTAAAGTCATATATAGATAGATAAGACAACATATATCGTCTACCTCAATTCTTTACGTCTACAGATTTACAATCAACACTTCCTAACCTATATAGGATGTTTTATTTACAGGTATTATAATCTTGAGATAAGCTTTTATTATTTAATATTAGCTAATATGTAATACAGAAAGAGAAATATAAAGTAGCAATGATTTTGTAATATTCTTCCTCGTATACTGTTATCGCAAATATGTCAGTTGTTGATTTTTCAAATTATTGTATTAATATTTATTTTGATGAGATCAAAATTATATTTTGTATAAACGGGAATAGTTTTAAACTAAACAAAATATCTCTGTTTCTCTACATGTTCGTGTTCGTCTAGTCTCTGTATGTTGAATTTCAGTTTCATTACTCAATTATCTGACATATTTATAAATTAAATAAAAAATTAACAAATAATTAAAAAAAGATACATAAAATTAAAAACTAAAATTCATGAATTTTTCAATTTTTTGTTTTTTTTTGTTTTTTTTACAATGATGCAGCTTTTCTCTAAACACAAAAGTAAGCAAACACAATTCCTTGTTGTTTTATGTTTTATATTTTGATTGATATTTAAATTTATTTTAATAAAAATTCGCTTGACCTTCAAAATCCAGTTCCGAATATATAATATTGGCAGTCATTTAGTAGATAGATTATTATATACAAGATTTTTTTTTTATATCAAAATAGCAAAAATTAAAAAAGAAAAAACGAACGAGAAAAAAAAATAAACTTGTTCTTGTTCTTTCTAACAACTCAATATTTATGCTCCAATAGCTTGAACATTTTCGTTTTAGACGCGAATGACGCGGCAAACAGACATTATAATGTTTGTGTGCATTTTTTCCTATTACATTTTAGAGTTTAAAACTTAAGCCATAGTTCTAAATAGCATTGGCGCCGACTTTTACTAAAGAGCACAGGGGCAAAAATAATTTTTTTAAAAAATTATAATACCGCATGCTTAAATAATAATAATGGAGTTAATGCCAATTGTAAATAATGTTTCAGTTATATATTACGAGCAATTACTATTTTATTATATATGTTTTTTAATTTTTGTGATTTAGTTCCAGGGCCGCGAATCTTGCATTCATTAAATAATTATTGAATGCTAAATTTGTCCATTGTCTGTTTCTCTCTAAATATCAAAATATAGAACGAAATCCATTTATGTTCATCATTTATTACGAAAAACATTCAGCTATATACAAATAGTGGTTTGTAGTAAGTATATATTACTTGCTCTAAGTTTTATATACCTAGTGTGCTATAAATTATATAATAAGATTTGTTCTGAAAAAGGGCATACAAAATTCGAGTAATTTTCGCTCCTTGTATCGCTCTCTATTTTGACATAGGCAGAAAATCATACATTTTAATTTGGACGATTTGAGTACAGGGACTGGAGGGGAACCTTTAAGCATGACACTGGTCGGCGCCTTTGCTAAATAAAATGGGTATGTGATTGTGAGAATTATGAATCGAACAGTTCTATAATTTGCATCACATTAACAAAAAATACACGAATACAAAAATATTTCTCGCAATACATTGAAATATCCTATAGAAAAAGCTTATAGAAATAATTATGCAAATATAAAAAGAATAAAAAACGAAATTCGCGAAATATGTGTGTGAACCATCGTCTGTATTGCACATGTATTTGTATATAGTTGATTTTAGGCATGTATTATTATTGTTATTAATGGTTACCTACGTTTATATTTAAAACAATAATGAAAAAAAAAAAAAGAAAAGAAAAAATATAATTCTAGCTAAAGTAAATTGCATAATAATTCTAATAGTTAGTGAAATAATGATATATATATATGTGGGTATAATATTAGTCGTAATAGCAGCTACAAAAATATACGAATAATTATAAGGAAGGAAGGTGTAAATAATTAAAGAAAAAAAGAAACAATTACAGAGTCGAATTTAAAATTAAAGATTTTCAATAAATTGCTTAACAGAAATATGTGTCCCTAAATTAAAACACATCATCAAAAATGACAATTAGTGTTCTAAAATGTCATGACATTTAAAATTTGCTTTGACAGTGTCATAAAAGTCATAAATGTCAATGACTTTTAT
>JAABKK020012341.1:0-22202 GCA_011634745.2 Catotricha subobsoleta
TGAAGCTTGTGCATTGGCAGCTTGTTTTGCATTGTATTAATAAGTAGGAGACATTTTTTCCTAAAGATATCCACTATTATATTCGAATAAAGATAAAATTGTATTTTAATTTCTAATTCAATTAGTTATTTCATCTCCTTTGTATGTAAAATATAAGATTGTCCATATTAAATGATTGAACTATGTTTAAAAATGTAAATACCTATTGAACTTATATAATATGCAGCAGTGGAATTTTGATTTAAATTGTGTTAAAATGGAGCTGTAAAACCGAAGAACTTCATGTAAAAAATATGTTTTACACCACTTTACACAGTTTCATTTTAACTCATTTGAATCAAGGTAGAACTGAACCAAAAACAGGACTATAATAAAACGAAGTCATTTTTAATTTTTTAATTAACAAAATACTTTATTTTGTTTATTTGTTTGTTTGTTTTTCTTTTTTATTAAAATGATTTTTACAAACTAATTTGTATTATATATCAAGTAAAACAAAAAAATTTGAACAATTTATAAAAGCAAAAAAATTATAATCGAAAAAAGAATTTTAAAATTACATAATTATTTGTTATTTACAGCTTAAAATTATCTTACAATTAAGTATTTCTATTGAATAATAAAGAAAAGTTCATTTACAAAATTCTATTACATCAAAATTCAATTAATTCAATATTTTCTTTAACTATAAAATTAGTTTCTAAATTATAAATAAGAAATATTAAATAGACAATCGATTGGATTTTAATTTATTAATAAATATTCAATTATTCTTTTTATCAAAGATATTAGTTTTTAATTGAAATATTTTCTATAAAAAATTATTAGAAGCAAAAACGAAAAACTTATCGGCTACACCAAAATTGAAAACTAAAAAAAAAAAACTTTGTGTAAAATTAGGTAAAATTAAAATAATTTACTGACTCAGAATAATTAATGATCTTCATTCCAAAATATTGTGTTGCTTTCAAGAAAACACAATTTCAAATGGCAGTCTAATTAAACAATTAACATACTTGCATCTGTTTAATTTGTAAATGATATACAAAATTTCCATATAAAATAGTTCTTTTTCTATTTGATATTTAGCCAATTAGATAAGAACTAATTTACATGCTATATATTAATTAATAAAATTACACGCTTTATATCAAGAGGTTGGTGGAGATTTTTTCAGACCTTTTCGAATAACCTTCCAATCATCAATTATTTCATCTTCAGTTAACATATAAACAATATATGGCCCAGATACTGTAACAGCTTTTTTTCTACCTGGACCTCTAACTTTACTCGTTCTCGTATTGGTACCCCAATCAGCCCATGATATATCGACGTTATGTCGATCTTCTTCCAATCTTCTTATTTTGTCCATTAATTCTTCATAAATCATATCTTTTGTAAGTAGTTTTTCACTCTAATTAATTAAACATAAGTAAAATTATTATTTTTATTTAATTATGAGAATCATATTGAATTAAAATCTAATTAACTATTACCTCAAAATGTTGAAAAGCTCCTTGCTCTTCAGACAAAAATTTATGATTTATATTTTCTAATCGTAGTCTTTTTAAAACACCGGCCACCTCAATTCGATTTTGCATATTGTCATTTAGACGTTTTAATGGTTCTAAATATTCTTGCGATCGGCCATTACGTACTTCTGATAACTGAACATCATTTTGTTTGACGCGTTCTTGATATAATTGTTCTCGTAATATTGCAAATTGTTGTTCTAAATCACCTAAACATTGATAATATATAAATTAATAAATATTATTTGTTTCATTAGATGGCTATTGGCCATACAATATTTCAAATAAATAATGAACGAATTACTTATGATTATGTTTGTTTATTAGGAAAAGAGTTTGGTAAATGAATTTGCAAATAGTTCCAATAATGAAAATACTGGAAACATTTAAAAAAAAAATGAATAAAAACCGTAGTGTCTTCCACCATTATATCACGAAAACAATCGTATGTGTAAGCTGACTTTCTAATAAAAAAAAATATTTAAAATGCTTTCATTATTTATTTAAAAACTTTTATTGCCAATATCTATTTAAAAAAAAAAAAAACAAATATTGTCATACAATACATATATGGCTTTATAACAACATTCAGTAAAAGTTAGTATTTAACAAGCAAAACGTATTTTATATAATTTATTTAAGCGTATAACATACCCATATATTTCATGAAACCAGATGTTCTCCGATCGCATTCAGTTTCATCCAATTCAGAGGAATCGGAATCTGGTTCATCAGCTTCACTAGAATCACCCTTTGGATCACGACTCGAACCAGAATGTTGTGATTCTGCACCAGACATATCATCTTCACCATCACTATCATTATCGTTATTTATTGAGGGCATTTTTTATTCACTAATTTCTATGCAATATTATTTATTAAAATGATTTGTATTTTAAATAGAGAACAATTGAACATTTGAACATTGAAATTGTTTTTGAAGAAATTGTGTGATTTGTTTTTGACAAACGCCAAATAAAGTGACAACTATTACTTGTGAACTGAATGTGAGTAGAATTATTGGTGTCCATTTTTTTTTTTTTTATGTGAAGTGTTGCCAAGCTAATACGTATTCTTTTCACTTTAAAGTTAGGGTAAGTTTTGAGTAAGTTTTTGTGAAACTTACACCCCATTCAATCTAGTATCATATAATCCATTTTATTTATATTTTTACTCCGTCCAAGCTTGTATAGTAAACTTCATTGTGATAAAATAAAATAGAATAAAATTGAATTTACTGGGTCTGGTGAACACCCCATTCAATCTAGTATTATTGCATAGTATTATATAATACTAAGTAGAGTTGTCAAATATTACTTGTTTTTTGGTCGTATTCAATCTAGTATTCTTATATATAGTGTTAACATCGGTAAATATAAAAAATATTCAAAAATGTTGTATTTTCTTGAAATTATCTATTTATTAATAAAAGTTATTTAAAAACCATCACTAAAATATAATAATAAAGAAAATATAACGGAATTAAAAAATATATATATACCAACAATAAGAAATAAGTATCATATGATACTTAGTACTCCAAAAAAATAATACTTGAAAAAGAATGTATTCAATTCTTTATAAGGAATATTTGACAGAAATCGAGTGCGTTTAATGCAAGTAAGTATCATATAATACTATGCAATAATACTAAATTGAATGGGGTCTAAGACCTCATGTGCTTACATGAAAACAAATATTTCTAACACAAACAAAGAAATAAATCTTTCGTCCGTACTTTTTCTTTCTTACCAACTTTTTCTTACTACATCGAAACCTAGCGTTAGTAAAATAAAAAATGGAAAATAGTTATTGTACTACAGCTGAACCATTTAATAGCTGGAATAAACCGAAGTTGTTGTTGTTGTACTGTATGTATGTTGTTGTTGTACTGTGTAGAAATTTTATACACGAAGCCACTTCGTGCAAAAACGAATTCCAGCTATTAAATGGTTGAGCTGTATGGTATTACCTACTCTACTATGTATAATATCGATGATTTGCAAGAAAGAGAGAGGATTATAGAAATGGAAAACTATCATGCAGATATAAAGTTTAGTTTTGAGATTGAAGGGATCAATTCCCTTCCTTGATATGACTTTCAAAGATGATAGAGTAAATAGGAGAATTTATACAAACTGATATAAAAAACCTTATTTATCGAGAAGATAACTTAATTATTACTTAGCTCATAAGATCAGCACTATTAAAGGGGTTGCCATAGGATTTATCAAGAATGTATTTAACTTAGGCCATCCTTTGTTTTATGAAGATAATGTTGTGAAAATTAAAGATAAGCTGTTAAAGAATAATTTCCCAGAAGTTATGATTAACCAAGAAATAAATAAGATATTTGGGAATTATGAACGAGTTAGAAATGACAGTAAGAAGGAAGATGTAATTTTATCTACTGATTCATTTACTAAGTACCGCAATGGTTTCAGCTTTTAAATTGCATTTATCGGGGTTGCCTTTTAGAATTTTATTAGTAATCGAAACTTAAACATCCAATTGATTTGGAATCACAAACGAACAGAGTATTTTCAATCCTATGTTCAGGGTGTGATAGAAAATATATCACGCAGACTTCATACGGTAAGAATATTGGACATGGACACCAACTGGAAAAATTAGCTAAACCTGAAATGATCAAAGATGAGAATGCTGTGGAACATTTGAAACTCTCTAATCACGGGTGGTGTTGGACAAAGCATCACTGATTGCAAGACGTAGATACTATTCTGAGTTCGATTGCAAGAAGTAGATACTGTTCGAAAATATATATTCTGAGTTCTGTTCATGCATATATAGGAAAGGAAAAATGTTTCAATTCTGAACGGAATTTCCTGAATAAGAGATATAAGAATATATTGAATAGATATAGGCCGTGAATTTGATGGTTTGTGATTTTGAATGGTTTTGCTAGAGGTATTAATGATAAGAATTATTTAGTTTGTGAAGGTAAATGGTATACACAATGCATATGTTTGTTTGATTTATAAGTTGAATAAGGTTCGTTATTTTGAATTACTGTTTTAATTTTTTTAATGGTCTCAATTTTTGGATAAGTATATGTAATTTTTAATAAGTAAACTTTATATATGAACTTCATCTCAGAAATGTGAAAAATTTGAGAAAATCTTAAAGTGTAGCATAATAAGCGAATGGTGTCTAATCTAAAATATCCGAAAGAAAATGCACAAAACGAATACAATTTCGTTATCACCAGCCACTTGAATGTTGAATGTCATTCAATTCCATAGTTCAAGTATACTTGAACAATAATTGAGTTTCATTTTACTCATGAAACATAACCTATAATTTCTATTGTTTTGATTTTTAGTGCAAATATTTCCAATATTTCTATGTATTTTAATTACCTAAGCTTGATCATTATTAGAATTTAGTGAAAATAAAATAATGTTTATTAAAATTGCAACAATTCATTATTCACGCTATCAAACAACAACATTAACATTAAACCAAAGCAAAATTTATCATAATGCAATAAAATCATCATTTCCAACCAAGACGTTTATACGACAAGTTTTCCATAACAGTGCCTCAAACACAAATCACAGCAAACATATTTTCAGCAATAAATTATTTAATATATTTAGATGTAACATTCGTAACAACATTGGAAGATATGTGATTCTAAGACGTGGTATAAATACAAAGCCATCGTCATCAATTAGCAACAAAATATTAGGAGCAACAAAAGGAAAACCTATATCTGAATTTAAACGATTGTTTTCATTAGCGAAAAAAGAGAAATGGTATTTATTGGCTTCAGTTGGTTGCCTTCTTATATCGTCATCTGTTGCTATGGGTGTTCCTTACTCAGTTGGTAGAATTTTAGATTTTATATTTACCGAGGAATATTCAAAAAAGAAGTTAACTGATTTTTGTTTAATTCTTTTTGGTATATTTCTTGTTGGAGGAATTGCTAATTTCGGAAGAGTATATCTAATGAACAGTGCAGGTAATTGTTTGAAATTTCTAAATACAGATTAAATAGTTTTAAATTTTTTACATCCATTTACTAGCTTTACGAATTGTGAAAGATTTACGATCACGCCTTTATCGAACAATGCTAAATCAAGATTCTGGATGGTATGATACCAAGGGTACTGGAGAACTTATTAATCGGTTATCGAATGATACAACAATTATTGGTAATTCACTTAGTCAAAATTTATCGGATGGTCTTCGTTCGATGGTTACAATTGCTGCTAGTGCATCAATGATGTTTTATACATCACCCGAATTGTCTATATTTAGTTTATGTGTAGTGCCTTGTATAGGTGGTATAGCCATTATTTATGGGCGATATGTAAAAAAAATTACAAAGCAATTGTTAGACAAATTTGCGGAAATAATGCGAATTGGAGAAGAACGATTGAATAATATTAAAACAGTTAAAGTCTTTTGTAAGGAAGAACAGGAAAATCGACTATTTACAAAAGAATTAGAAAATGCATTAAATCTTGGTTACAAGGATATTTTAGCAAGAGCTTCATTTTATGCCATCGTAAGTAAATTCATCTCTTATTTCATTTTAATTAATAGAAAAATGTACTCCCTTTCAAATTTGTACAGGCAGGATTTTCGGGAAATGTTATAATTATATCGGTATTGTATTATGGTGGAACATTAGTTTCAAATCATGAACTAACCGTTGGAGCGTTAACGTCATTTATATTTTATGCTGGTTATTCAGCAATTTCAATGAGCGGTATTAGTAATTTTTACACAGAGCTTAATAAAGGAATTGGCGCGGCTACAAGGATTTGGGAAATTTTTGATCGGAAATTTGCCATACCAGTAGACGGAGGAATAGTTCCACTCACAAAGCCATTAGGTAATTTTCATATAAATTAAAAATCGATCTTTATTTTACCTGAAATAAAAATTTATTTATTAATCTTTTTATATGATTCAGGTCAAATAACCTTCAAGGATGTTTCGTTTAGTTTTCCAACTCGACCAACCGCACCAATTCTGCGAAATATAAATATTAGTTTTAATGCTGGAACTGTAACTGCTATAGTTGGTCGTAGTGGTAGCGGTAAGTCAACAATCGGTTCATTGTTATTACGACTCTATGATCCATATTCGGGTGCTATATATTTGGATGGCGTTGACTTGAGAGAACTGAATCCAAAATGGTTGAGAAATAATATTGGTGCCGTAAATCAAGAACCAGTTCTATTTAGTGGTACAATTCGTGACAATATTTTGTATGGCGTCAAATATGATGAGCAAAAATATGCTGAAGAAAATTTTGAACGCGCTGTGCAACAAGCATTTGTCTCAGATTTTGTTAAAACACTGCCAGATGGATATAATACATTAGTGGGACAACGAGGAATGATGTTAAGTGGTGGGCAAAAACAACGTGTTGCTATTGCTAGAGCTTTGATAAGGGTAATTTCTTAATGTTTCATTGAAATGGTTTTAATGTAAATAGTTATATTACTATTATAGAATCCATCGATATTGATTCTCGATGAAGCAACGAGTGCTTTAGACAGTTTATCGGAATCACTAATACAAAAATCTTTTGAAAGTTTATCACAAGGACGAACCGTTTTAACGATAGCACATCGTTTAAGTACAATACGTAATGCACAAAATATTATCGTGATCGATAATGCATCCATAGTTGAACAAGGCTCCTACGAAGAACTGATGAATAAGGATGAAGGAACTTTTAAGAATTTAATTAAACAGCAAACGTTTGAAAGTGTGCCATCAGTTACTGATGACCCTACACAAGAGTAGCAGCAGCATTAAAATAAAATATTTTCGTTTTATTTTTTTCAATTTTGTGCAATTTGTAAAGGACAAAGTAGTTTTAAAGTTTTAAAAAAAAGAAAAGAAAATTGTGTATAACAATATATTATAGCCTAGCATGATCAATGTATTGTTAAAGAGGAAATAAAATATTGTGTTATGGTGGAAGAATGTAAATAATTTAAAGATATTAATTGAATCTTTTATATTTTATATATCAGCTTTCTACCTATAATGTTTATCATCATCATAAGCATTATCGAATAAAAAATCTTATCTTATTATCTATTTTTTTTTCGAAGAAGAAGGCAATTATAATGCGTAATATGATTTCGTCTCATTCATTACAGCTTAAATCTATATATGCTATAGAATATAAATAAAAGTAGTTCATAAGCTGTTTCGAAATTTTAATAATTCGTCTGAATATCTAATGCCTAAATAAATTGTAAATATTTTTGAGGGTAAATGCTTAAATTCATTAATAAATCAATGTCTTGTTTTGTTATGTTTATTTGATTTTATTTTATTTCAATTTTTTAAATATAAATATTGATTGATTTTTTTGTAAAAAGGCAAACATTAAGTATAAAATTTACCCTTCAATGTAAATATTATTTTTAGTTTGCAGCACCAAAATTATATGAATTAAACAAGATCTTGTTATATTATTAAAACATTTTCTAGAAAATATTTAATAGAAAAAAATAATATAGATCTTGTGACAGTTAAGTGTGCGGCGTTTGACAATTTTTACTTAAGTGATGATAATTTTATTTGCATTTAACTTTATTTTTCTTATCAATTAAATTTTTGCTCACAGCACTCTACTTATATTGTATATTAATTTTTTAATATCATTATGAGGCAATATTAATAAACGAAAAATTGATATTATGATCAATTATATAATTATGGAAATTTAACGGTTAAAATTTAAAAATAAACACAGAATATAGTTATTATCATTTTTCTATGAATTAAACTTCACTAACTATTAATATACATTTAATCAACAATATAATTTTTTCACTTCTCTTCTCAAAATTTTTCCGGTCGATGTTTTTGGTATACTTTCAATGAAATATACACCACCAACTAGTCGCTTGTATTTTGCTACCTGTTTCTCTACATAAGACTGAATATCATTTTCTGAAACCATTGATTGTGCCCGTTTTACAACAAATGCTCTTGGCACTTCACCGTATATAGAATGAGGAATACCCACAACTACTGCATCCAATATATCCGAATGATCTCTTAATATTGCTTCTAATTCGGCTGGTGGAACCTGATATGCATTCACTTTTATCAGTTCCTTTAAACGATCTTCAATATAGAATAATCCATCATTGTCATAATGTGCAATGTCACCTGTTCGTAACCATCCATCCGATGATATCATTTCTTTGGTTGCCGCTGCATTCTTAAAATATCCCTTCATTACATGCGGACCGCGAACTAATAATTCACCGCTTTCATTAACATCAAGCCCACTAGAAGAAGAACTGTCTAATGCAATAATTTTTGCTTGTCCATTTGATACTGGCCATCCAACGGTTCCATAATTCTTAAGTCCTATTGGTGTGATTGTTGCTATTGGTGATGTTTCTGTTAGACCATAACCTTGTAAAAAGTCAGCATTTACTGCCCTATAATTTGATCAAATTTAATAAAAACAATCAGAAACCAATCAATAAAAAGTACTATTACTTCTCTCGAAATCTCTCAGCATCTTGTTGAGATAGATTTGATGCAGCACTCATTACTTGACGAACATATTCTAGATCGGAAGTTTTAACCTTTTCATTATTTCCTAAGAATATTATAATTGGAGGTGCTAGACACAAAAATGTGCCTTTATGATCAGCAATGATGCGAGAAAAGTTATCAGGTTCAAATTTAGGTATTGTAACGATTTTACAGCCTAAGGCAAGCTTTGATATCAGCGACACTAGCAATCCATATAAATGAAAAAATGGTAAAACACTGGGTAAGACCTCCTGATAATCATTGGTTGTTGGCAGAATTAAACGCTCACTCGGTAATTCAACATCTAGTACTTCACAATTCGATGCTAAATTATTGTGCGTGAGCATAACACCTTTTGGTAAACCAGTAGTTCCTGATGAATACGGGAGTATGCATACGTCCTCTGGATTAATATCACGCTGAAATTTGGAGGCCGAAAAATCTACTCCTTCTTTGAAATACAATATATATACTAATTAATGTGAAAGAATGGTTACTTACGTTTTAAGTCAATTAACTCAATGAAATTTATCGTTCCAGATGGAATAGTTTGCTTTAGTTCTGTTTTAATTGTAATCAGTCTTGTAGATGGTTGTTCTGCTAATTCGAAAGCCTTTTGAATCGCATTATAACCTTCAACTAATCCGAAAACTACTTTTGGATTACAACTTTTTAATTGACGAGAAATTTCTTCTGTAATTATTATTAATTATTATTATTAATACGTATTATTATGCATATATTTCTCTTTACCTGCTGTATACCAGGGATTAATTGTAGTTACAATTAATCCAGCTTCAATTGATCCCAACAATGCAATGGCATATTCTATATGAAAAATAAGTTTTTATATTAGTACTAATTGAACAAACTCAGACTGTCTTAATTTGAATTGAATTCAATACATTACCTGGAATATTTGGTAGACATATAGCCACAACATCACCTTGTTGTAGTTCAAATTCTTTTCGTAATCGTACTGCTAATACGCGACAATGATCCCTTAGTTTTGCATATGTATATTTGCGACCAGTTATTCCACAAACAATTGCAATTTTATTTTGCCATTTTGCAACATTTTTCCAAACATATTGATCAACAGTCATATCCGGAATGGATATATTTTCATACGGTGAATTCCAAATGTATCCCTCAGAAATTGAATGTTGACGATATTTTTTTATATTTTTAAATGTTTCAGTAGATGATATAGAATTGAATCTACATTGAATTTTTGTGAATGACGATATTTTTACGTGGTTCGCTATTAAACGGATCATTATTAGCGTTAATTTTATTTATATCGAGTTCAAAAGAAATTCACACAGCTAAACAATTGAATTTAATTTACTTAATTGCTTATTATTATAACGCAGTAAATTTATTTATTTGTATATTACGTTTACCACTTCTTGTATACCCGTTAATTCAATTGAAAAGTCCAGACTCAACTGGTGTTTATATTTTTCTATCATAATTGCCAAAATATTTTTGTTATTATAATAATATTGAATGCATTGAAATTATTTTATGTTGAATAATATACTATACAATATACATTTATGATAGCTCGCGTTTACTATGCAATGGTTGTATAAAGCGATTAATAACCCCACACGACTTACAATTTTCACTATCATATATTATTAACTCAGTATATCAGAGTCGGTTGCTCAAGCTTTTAGACTTTTGTAACGCGTATTGTGCAAATAATTTCAACAAAACATTTTTAATGTTCTATAGTGAGTCTGTATATTATTCATTCAATTTCTTTTGATTTACCCAATATTATATATTACATAATATAAATGCAATAATAATGTACTCGATGCGAATAGCGAATACCAATAACAACGTTAATGATATAACGCCAATAGTAATTTTCGCTAATATGCTAATTTTTTTTTCATCCAAATATTCTCATAAATTTATATTTTTCTGTTTTACAATGCAATATCTTACAAATTAATAATTAATAAATTCCATTGCTTATACAGCCATTATTATTAATATTCTAACTTGCAAGATAATCAAAACTATAGCGTTAGCGAATAATTCACTAGTAGCGAATAGCGATATTGCCGTTTTTTTTTAAAAAAGTATTATCGATAAACATAATGGTTTAAGTCATTTGGCTTAAACCAGGCGAACTCTGGTCAAAACAGACAATAAACTGAAAACTGTGAAATTACGAAAATCGAAAGTGATATTATTTCTGGGACATTTTTTTAAAAAAGAATAATAAGAATAAAAATAATCAAGAAATATCTAAGACTCCAAATAAAGATTCGAAATGATTCTAAGTCATGTGGCCCCTGACTACACAAGTAGTGTTGTACCTCTAAGAAACACCCTAATACTCAAGTATAGTTTTTAATGTATATTTTGCATACACCTCTATTCCAAAATTAACTTTGGAAGGTAAGTACACTTTTTTGTATAAAATCAATGTTTTTTTTTCTTCGGATTTTGACGTCCTATATTTTTAATTATTTCTAGCACCATAAATTATGGTTTAACTCGCTCTACCCCTTACGGGTGGGCCTGGTCAATACACATAAAGTATAAAATTATTTAAAGATTGCTTTTGTAGTTGTAGGTATACAGAAACGGATAACATGTAAGCATGTATTTTGAAATAATTTGTGATAAATAATTTTATGAAGCTGAAACACCTATCAGCTAAACAAAAAAATAAAAAAAATAACATACAATTTTAATCTCATCTCATCTATCGTCATATCGTTCAGATATTTTATGATCATCTATATTTAACTATTTTAAATAAAATAAATGGTTAATTTTTTTTTTTTCATAGACATGATAATAATGTAGATTGTAAACATACAATTTTAAAATTATACGGATTGTTGATTATAATATATGAATTTTTATTTAATATAAAAGTTATCAGAAGTAATCTTAAAGCCAAATAAATCCAATAAAATTATTGCTATCTTAATAATTTCATGTAATATTCTGCGCTCAAAAAAGTGTTAACTACCCATATGAGATTTTTTTGGTCAAATTTGCAAATATACTGTTTTTGAAAACATAGACTCGGAGAGTCTGCAGAGCTTATTGCTTATGCATGAAAAAGTTGCAATCGTAACGAATTATGGTTTCATTAACTATTTAAGATCTTTCACGAAAATCTTTGGTTTTAAACAAATAAAATAACTAAGCATTAAAATATTGGCAATTAAGTTATACATATGGGAAAATATATATAATTTGTCTGCTTTTTTTTTTTGAAGCATATTTCACAAAACTAAGCTTGATTAAGTTGGCTATACTTTTACCGTGAGTTAACAACCAAATGAATGATAAGTATATTCTATTAAATTTATGCCGAAATTGATCAACACATATTAAGAATTTTTAATGTGATTTTATTTTAAATACGATGAATGGACCTTTATGTACATACTATATGTAATTGTGCTATTTAAAATTAATTTTATTTAATTCTTTCGTTCATAATAAATAATTGTGTAAATTATTCTGGCCGATAGCCTTAAAATAGTTTATAATAATAATAGAAGAAAAGAAGTTGCCAATTAATTGGTACACTACTTTATTTTTACTATACTAAACTCGCTTATAGTTATTTTGTTTTTGGTTCTTAATATATATATATATCTATCGATCAGAATCTGCGTCTCTTCAAAATATATAAGTTTTAGATTCGATCTCCTTGACGGATTTTGGAATGCATTTTTGCATCCCATATATATTATATATATATATTTATTATATTATTTTTTAACTAAGTCATATAAAAAGATAAAGCGAATCCAATGCTTACTTGATTTTGATAAAGTAATAGAAAAAATCAAAATGAAAAGAATAAATTATTGTTCCTTAATTAATATTTATTTGTACAATTTTCTTTTTATAAATTCGGGTAAATCATAATTTTTTAAGTCTTATTTACAATCAAATGTTAAATATAAGAATGTTAACTTTGTGTAATTTTTCCTATATTTTAAGTATCACTTAATCTATCTACCAATTGCAATTCCATATATTTTGAGCTTATTCTAGTAACATATGATGTATTATAAATTATATATATGTTTGTGGAATGTGTATAAAAACAAATATTCACTTAACTGTATAACTTATTTATCTACATTTATAACATTTGCACCACCACACAATATCAAATATCAAAAAAATTAAGTACCTAACTAATAATTATTGGATTTGTGAACCATGTTCATTATCGAAAAATCTTTAAAATTATGAACAATACTTCAATTTCAGTTCTCGTCGCAAAATTTTTCCAGAAGCATTCTTTGGTATTGCATCTAAAAATTGAACGCCTCCAAGAAGTTGCTTGTATGTGGCTACTTTCTCTGCAACAAATGCTTTTATTTCTTTTTCTGTGACAGTGTCACCTTCATGTTTAACGACAAAAGCACGAGGCACTTCACCATGTGCCGGATGCTGAGTGCCCACAACAGCTGCATCAATAATTTTTGGATGACTACGTAATAACTCTTCAAGTTCAGCTGGCGGCACTTGAAAACCTTTTACTTTAATTAATTCCTTTAGGCGATCAGTAATATAAAAGTATCCATCATTATCGTAATAACCTAAATCTCCAGTTCTGATCCAACCATCAACTACCATTTCTTTGGTTGCCACCTCATTATTTAGATAACCTAACATATTTTGTGGTCCACGTACTAATAATTCACCTTGTACATTCGGACCAAGTCCTTTATATTCTGTGTCGCTTAAATCAACAATTTTTGCTTGTGTACTTGATGCAACCACACCCACTGAAGCATAATTGACACTGTCCTTCAGATTTAATAACACAAGTGGTGATGTTTCCGTTAGTCCATATCCTTGTAAATATGATACGTGTGGAGCTCTATGTAATTTTTTTTTATCTTATTCAGTACTTTAAATATTGACTTTGTTCTTTAAGTAACTTACTTTTTATACAAGCGTTCAACATCTAGGGCTCCAAGGGGTGCTGCGCCGGACATAATACATCTAATACTGTCGAGGGCTGCTTTATCCACGTTTTTGTGACCAGCCAAGTACAAAACTAAGAGTATAATATAACGAAATTAGTAACTAAAAATATGGAAACAAATATTAAAATTTAGTACTTACTTATCGGTGGTACCAAATGCAACATTGTGCTTTTGTGTTCAACTAGTGCCTTCAAAAATGTATCCGGATGAAATCGTGGCAATGTAACAATTTTTGCACCCAACGATAATTTCGACACCATAAGCACCGTCAAACCATAAATGTGGAAAAATGGTAAAACACTTGGCACAACTTCTTGGAAATCATCAGTGGTTGGTAACATAAGTCGTTCATCGGGAAGTTTAGCATTCAATTGTTCACAATTCACTGTTATATTTTTGTGACTCAGCATAACACCTTTTGGTAAACCGGTAGTACCAGATGAATATGGTAAAAATAGTAAATCGTTGGGATTTCGGTTGTGTTTAATTAAATCGCTAAAGCTAATACCTGTAATTTGAAAATGAAACAATTGGTTGAAAATCAAGTTTCTATTTACTAGTAAATATGTGTTTGAGAAATAATGGTTTACCTTTTATTTGAATTAATTCATTAAAATCTATAGCACCTTCTGGAAATGTTTGATCGGATTCAGTACGAATGCATATAATTTTTATATCCATTTTTGCTAATTCAACTGCTTTTTTGAGTGTCGTATAAGACTCGGGTGTTCCAAATAACAGTTTTGCATTGCTGCCTCGTAATTGTCTTTCAATCTCCTCTGGAAATTATTAAAAAATGAAATAATTATAAGTTTAATTTTAATCAATGGAAATCTTAAATAATAGATACTGCCGATATAGAGATAGATATTAATTGCAAAGTTGCTAATCTGTTTTTTCTATTCATAAATATATTTAATACTAATGCCCTGGGTTACTAAGTTAATAACTAAGAAACAAAGTAAGTAATTATGAATTCGAATATTCAGTATTATTTATTTATTATCTTATCGTGACAAACATTTAAATTATCTGTATTGAATTAATGATTAAGTATAACAATTTATTAAAAATAAATTTCAAAAATCACAATTAATTTGCGGAATGATAAGAATTTACTTTAAACCATAGAATATTGTTTGCGTTGACATTACAGAAATTAAAATGAAGTTAATTGCACATTGAACAAAAAAAAAAAAAAATTGTTCCTTCATCAAAATATATGGAGCAAATTGACCTATGACACATTGATAGAAACTGAATTATTAATTTTAAATGAAATGTTCACATAAACGTGAATATAAATTAAATTCAAAATGTGCACATAAAACTTGTAATGAGAAATTTGAAGAAATGTCAATAAATTATTATGAATATATAGTTTCTTCTCTCTAAAAAATTTTAATTTGAAATGAAGCCAATTAATCGTAATTATTTTTATAAATGGTAAATACCTACCTATATTTTATTATAGAAAATTAGAGCAACGCTTATATTTTTTTGTTAAAACAAAATATTGATAATCATGGAAAAACCGCCGTAAAATAATTTAACGAAATACAAGGTTTTTTTTTAACTAGAATTTTATGCTTCTTGGAAACGAATAAAAAAAAAATCTAATTAATGTTGTAAATACAAGTATTTTTTCACCCTAGGCACAGTGTCAGTCTCAGTAGGTACTGTTCGTCTGATAATACATAATCAACATCTAGTAGAAATGACATATCAAATACTTGTGTCGGGATAAATTATTATCTATGTTTTTAATTTTATCGTAATAGATAAGTAGGAGCTGAATAGCTAACATTTTATTGATTTTTTAGATAATTCACATTAAAAGAAAGCATGTGCATGACCAACAATTCAATTAAATTATATTTATTTTACTTCATTTCTGAAAAAAAAAAATCAGGTATTGGTTTCGATTTTTTTATTTTTTCATTTCACAAAAAAGAATTATTGGCAGCTTGTTTTGTTGTTTGTTGTGAGATTCGGTATTTTATGTTCATTTTGTTTTGAAATTAAAAAGCAATATCTGAGGAACTTTTGAATTTTAAGCTGAAACTAAAATCATCATTCACTTTCACCATTATTTGGTAATGTAAATTCAAACAGTAAAAAAAGTCAATTCAAACATAAAAATTGATGTAAGTTAAATGCAATATTTTAATAATTAATTAATTAATTAATTAGAAGTGTGGGCTATAAATTGCATACATGAAATTTCAAAATACAAGATTCTTGCATGAGATGTTCCATTTATTGAAATAACAAATTCTAATCTACAATATCGTACGCTCTACAACTCTAAAATCAATATCCTTATTATTTTAAAAGCATTGCATTGCTGAAAATATTATTGGCATTTTAATAAAATTACCTACAAGTGAAATATTAAAATAGAAAAAAACAGTCGTTAATTATTTTAAATTTTATTTATGGATTTACAAATAGCTGTGATGCCTACTTTAAAAACCACATTAAAAACAAAAAACAAAATAAAAAAAAAATTCAATGCCTATTTCTATTTACTGAAATCTTTCCCTATTGTTCTACATAATTTATCGCTTTTTATCGCCGCAATTTTATTCTCCAGCGTGAATGGAATGCGTGACAAGAAACTATTAAATATCAAAAATAATAATAATACTAATAATAAAAATAATAATGTTTAAACTGATGTAAACAAAAGTTCAGGTACATTCAACAATTTTTTAACAATATAGAAAAAAAGAAAAAGAAGAAAAATTACAACATAGAGCGAACATTTACTTTATTTGTTTTAGTATGTTTGTTGTAATTTTGTGTATATTTATTTGTGGTTGTGCTCATATCAGTCAAATATTTATATTCAAATATAGAGATATTATATCATTATTGGCAAGTTTCCAAAATCCAGTGAACTGATTTCGCATAGATTTTAGTGAATATACAATACCTACCTACATATACCTATAGTCCTATATGCTATCTATGTTATTGTGTAATTGACTAGAAATTTATTTGATACGAACGAATTGAATGCTGATTCAACAAGTCTATAGAATTATTATTGTTATGTTTAACAAGTTCACACATCACAGATTTAGCATTAATAAATTAATAAATTCAAAAATTGTGCTCGTAACTATTATTCAATTTTTTTATTTTTGTTTTATTCATCAATTATTTTGTCTTGGCCAAAGTCTAATAGTTTTTTTCTCTCTTCTTTTTATTGTTATTTTGAAAAGATAATTTATGATTCAATGTTGTGATTCAGCAAAACTAAAAGTTTCTTATATTTATGATGATTACATATTCAAAGATTAGTTTATTACTTAATATATATAATTATATCCACTCAAAGTTTTACAAATCTATTTATATAATAATTCAAGAGATTTTCCTAAATTACAGATAAAAATAGATTACTTGGTTATAAATGTAATTGAAATAGTTCAGCATAGAACATTTTCGCAAAAGCAATGATATAAAAAAAATTATACCAAATAAATAAAAATTCTTAATTCGTCGCGAATTGGACGGATTATGTCTCATTTCTAATAATATCACATAATATATTATTCGGTTAATAGGAAACATTTTTTACTTGTGTGCATAAAATTATTTTAATTTTTTTTTTTTTTTGCTTACCAGCTGTGTAGATAGGATTGATGGTTGTAACAACGAGCCCAGCCTCAACAGCACCAAATGTTGCAATCGGATATTCAGGAATATTGGGTAAACATATTGCAATAACATCACCAATATTTAAATTAAATTTTGTTTGTAGTCGAACAGCTAAAGCGGCACTGTGATCACGTAATTTGGCATAAGTGTAACTGCGACCCGTCACACCACAAATCTATAAACGATGCATAATTTGTTAAATCATTTATTTGTAATCAAAAATTTTGTGAGTCTAACAGTAATTCTAAAGCACAATAATGTAGATAGTATTCTATTTTTAGGTTTTTTTTGTTCTTTTTTTTATAACAGTAAACAAAAGACAGATAATTATCATTTAAAAAACTAAAATTGTTTATTTTGGTTTTATCTTGAAACTTGACTAACCTATCCTACTGGTTTCCAGTATGTTTTACATATTATATCATAGTAAATTTATATTGATTAAAAATTGCTCTGGAGGTCAAATTTACTTTTAAAGTTTTTGCTTTATTTCTTCATCAAAAAGATGTGTTTTTGCTTTTTTTTTTTTTTTTGTAGTACTTACTTGGAATATGCATAATTATTGTGCATTATGAATAATATTTATTTTAATAATATTTTCTACTTAACTGAATATTTTGAATTATTTTTAAGTGACGATTCGAACACAAGTCGCTCTGGAATAACTTTTAAAACGTAGAGGGAATCGAAACAGAAGCGAGAATTGAGCAAGCAAAGGGTTTCAGGTTCAAACAATTTACGAAAATTGCATGTACATTTTTTTTTTGTTGAATTTGGTTGGAGTCAGATTTGTCTAAAGCTGGAACCGAACCAGAAAGCAACATTTTTCAGTTCGACTCCCTGATTTAATGTAATTTCATTAATTGGAATTTGGAAGATAATATATACTCGTATATATATTTTTTTTTAATAATAAATAATAATAATTGTAAACAAAAAAACATTCTTATTATTCCATTCATGATAACTAGTTTATAGAAGATTAACAAGCGCTTGGACAAAACGTTTTTTGCGATTATTATGAAAAATTTAAATAATTTATATGATGATTTATTATTAATCAAAAGTAATGAAATTGTAAAAGTGTTTTCGTAAAATTTGTAGCTTCGTTTAAAAAAACGGATGCTATTAAACGGTTTTGTAAAGATATAAAAAAAATCAGTAAAAATATTAATTGTTTGGTAAAGGAAAGAACGTATTAGGAAAAACATTTATTAAGAGAGATTTTTTAACGATTTTTAGCAATTCTTATCCATTTTTACAGAGCAAAATGAATTAATTTACTTATCTTTGAATATTTTTACTAAACCAAATGATTTGATTTACTGATTAATTTATTTGAGCCCGAAAAGAACTATAGATAAGATGATTGAATTACAATATAATTTTTTTCTTATCGGTTTTATGTTGATCAGAGTTATTAATACTGTCATTAACCAAAAACGGCTGAATATAAAAGAGAGACTAAACAAAATACACGAAAAAAAAAGCAATGCGGACATAGGTATTTACGTTTGATTATATTTAATTTATTATACATTTTACATTTGAAGGCCATTGTAATTTGATGCCGATATTGCAATGCATATTTTTCCACAATTACTTGAATTCCTATTAAAATTTCATTGCTTTTATATTCATTTAAACAGAAGTTGACATATTTTGCTATAAAATTCCTTGAATATCTCAATTAGTTTTATATAAATATTCCAGGTTTTTAGATAATTATTACATAAAGAAACAAGAATTATTTATAAAAAAAATAAATAAAAAAAAATATGCTTAATAGAATTACTTAACAGAGCATTTTAGTGTTTTCAGGGACGCCGACTTTGCAAATGACAATCCATGAGTCAAACTTTAAATGAATTAAAAAGTTTTAAAACAAAACTACATAAATTAAGACTTAAGTACATATAATACAAAAATAATGCCATAGTTCAAATAATACTGAATATATTTTAAAAAAATTAAACGTAAATCATAAAATAATAGAATTTTCTATAAAGATATAGGATTTTTCATAATAATTTATAATTTATAATTTATGTAATTCATACTGATTTTTAATAATTTATTTTTATATTTTTGATTATTTATTTTCTACCGTAGGGCTCATCATATAATTGAACCTTAAACATTTTCAGTACATGGCACTAGCCTGAAGTCGGCGCCCCTGAGTATTTTATTTGTTAAAAATAAACTTAACACTTGACTGCTATATTTCACCAAACGCTAAATGTAAGTTAAAGTAGGTACTCTTTTTTATATTCGATATTATTATATTGTACCCATATATTTTACTACAATGAGCAGACTTTTTAAATATTTTTTTTTTTTAACTTTTTAGCTCATTTATCACACGGACTAATAAAAATTATTGATCTTTACTCATTATTTCATTTTACTGATTAATAAATTGTGTTCAAAAAATGAAGTATCGATAAATGAAACGGGACTCTGGCATTGCAACGATGAACTTTGAAATTTGTACCTTTTCATAATCAGAAATTGGCCTTTGTTTAGAAAATAAAAATAATAAAAATACAAAAATAAAATAAAAAAATAACTGATAACTTTATCTTTCAATTTCATAACTATTTTTGTTGTCGTTTGTTTATATGTAGGTGAAATACCTTTAAAAATATAAACCAAATTAAGTAAACACTTAACATTTCTCGATTTATTTATGTATATTGGAAATACTTACTGTGGCTACATGATTTTGCCATTTCTTATAATCTTTCCAAACGTATTGATCCAACGGAATATTTGGCACTGTGACATTTTCCAATGGACTATTTCTGATGTATCCTTCTTTGTCGTTGTACGTAAATAATTGGCTAGTATTGTTATTAAGATTTGTCGCCGTTGTAGCATAGGTCTGTTGCCTTATTGAAGATATTGATGGACCGAATTGCTTGCATCTAAGAATTGTGCGCAAAGCGTTTGTTACAATGCCAACTGATGCATGTGGAATCATTTTTCTTCTTTTTTTTCTTTTCAATTAAATTATATTATTTGCGTAAAAGTTAATATATTTCAATTAAAGTACACTTTCTACTGTCCGTTCAAATATCAATATTATAGCGATTAGATTTTGTAAACTATGCAAATGAATAAGAATATTTCAATATTTATAAATAACCTTTTGATTATTTCAATTTAAATTCAAAAAAGAAACCTGTTTGCCATTTAATTATTACTTTTGATTAAATAATAGTCACAGCTGGGATGAATAGTTTTTATTTCTCTTTTAAATGATTATTTTTCTAATAATGTTTAACGTAAACAAATTGTGTTATTCACTAATTGAAAAAAAAAACTATTGCAGAAATTAGCTCTAAAGTACTAATAAATTTCTATGTAACAAATAATATTTTAAAATACACTAAATAAATATTACGAAAGGCGACACTATATATATTTCTTTTCCTTACTCTTCCGTTTATTTATCATTCACTCAATTTAAAACTGTTACTTTGATATTATACCTTTAAAATAAATAGAAAATAAATCAATAAACTTCGTAGTGATATATACAAAAGAGGAAAAGAAAAATGAACGAAGTTTTTCGAAACCAAAAAATAAAAGCACAAAATTGCTTAAGCTCTTAGCTAGCCGGCACTTAAAATGTCACTAAAACAGAATACAGTTTACTTTTATCGTACAATTTTGTAGTCTTTAGGTGTAGTGTATTTAATTTCGATACAATAACTTGTTCTGCTGTAGCATAGATTGTTCGTATATTAAGTAACTATACTACAAACAATTCAGTTCATTTTTTTTTCATTTTACATTCTATATTCGTGAACTCTTGCACATCTGTATATATATAAATATATACACCGGGTACAATATTTATGTATTACTTACGGCTTATCATTTTCGTTAATGTAAAGCAGCACATGCCAAACTAAATGATGTAAAATAATATTGTAAATATGTAAAAGTATATTGTGTTGGTATATATGTATAATGTTATGTTTATATGAATGTGTGAAAATTAATATGTAGGTATATATAAATCGGAAGTATAACAAATGCGGCCTTGTATAAATACAATATGACAAAATACTCATAGCACACAGTGGCGGCCCGACACAAAATCTACTAAACATATAGTATTAGCTATTAGGGCACTAATATTATAATATTCAGTGAAATGCATTTTACTTGTATTGGCAAAAAAGACTATAGTCAATTTCATATCAGATTAACGTTTGCTAACGTTATTGTTGTTTAAAATTTAAAAGCTGCAACTCATTTGCAGTTATCCATTTATTTACTTATTGTATGATAAATTTCTCTTATCCTACTAAATGCTAGTCCAGCGATGCTATGCAATATAGGGAGTTTGTTAAAACGACTTAAGACTCTTGTCACAGAATAGACATACAGAATGGCAATATCGCTATTTTCTGTCAGACAATGCAAAATAAAGTTTAATTTTATA
>JAABKK020012352.1:0-22198 GCA_011634745.2 Catotricha subobsoleta
ATTACTTTAAAGTAATTATTACCACAAATATTACCAAGAATTACTTTAAAGTCATCGTTTTTGGTAGAAACTACGTATCAGCTACCTAAAATAAGTAGCCATGTCCATTAAAGTAATATTTTATGAAAAATTTCTACTTGGGAGTAACTTCAAAATTATTTTGGAGTAAATTCACACCTAAGTTTATATGTAGATTATTATATCAGGTAAGTAATCTAGCTAGTATACCTTCTTTATTATTATTATTATTCCTTATTTAACTGATAATTAAAAAAAATTAAAGAACAATTTCATATAGCGTATTCCAAGAGATTCCAAAACATTTATGAATAGCGGCAAATCGTAACATCTGATCTATTCACAAATTTTATACTTGATAAAACATGTGCATTAAAATACATTGTAATATATATTTTTATATAATATTATATTACCTACTCTGCATATATTTCATTATCTGTTTTATTAAATTACTTAATATGCTAGTACCATAATACTGTCGACCAAAAACTTAAATAAATTACCATAATTCACGTTCTTCATAAGCGAACATTTGAACAAGCACTGTAAAAATTATTACGATTCACAAATTACGTATATATGTACTTTGCTCTCACAACCTTTTCTCATCATCTCTCTGTTTACAATTTTTATACGTAATAGAACTTGTCCATTATCAGCTGCTGTACTTGACAACCTTATTTATTTACAAAAAATTTTTTGTAGGAATCTTTAGCCAATTTTATTTATCGAATCAAATATTTTATTTTACAAATGTGTTTATTAATAAATATAAATTAATAAAATATCAAGTGATAAAATGTATTTGTTACGTAATAAAACGACACACCTACAAAAACATTTAAAAAATTATGATACATCTTCATCAGTTCTGTGCTTCAAACGAAATTTGTATTCTTTATCTTTCCTGCAGAATCAAAAAAGCACAAAAGAACTGTTTAATAATCATTTAAAAACAACAAATCGATTTATAAATTGTGAAACTAATATTGCACAAAGTAGCAAGTATGAATCGACCACGTTACCAAATCAAACAAGCGTAGTTATATGTGGTGGTGGTGTTATGGGTGCTGCTGTTGCTTATCATTTAGCATTGCTTGGATGGGGCGAGAAGACCGTTATTTTGGAGCAAGGAAGGTATGATTAGTGGCGCTAATAGTTAATGGCTTGATTCTAAATATGAAATTAATACTATTTTTAATATTATTTATAACAGAACGGGTAGCGGAATGACATGGCATTCTAGTGGTTTAGTTGGCGCATTTAAACCGACCTATTCTCAGGTACTTTTAGCACAACAATCAATTAAACTCTACGATGAATTAACACAACGTGGTTTTAAAACTGGTTGGAAACAATGCGGTTCACTTAATTTGGCTAGAACTAGAGATCGCATGACACAGTTTAGACGAATGAAATCTCAGAGCTTGTACGTTTTTGAATTGTTTCAATGATGTTCTTATTATTAGTAATAATACCTTAAAATTTGTCAATATTTTATAATTTGGTTAATTAGTGGATGGGGAATTGAATGCGAAGTACTATCAACAATTGAATGTAAAGAAAAATGCTCAATTTTAGAAACGGAAGATATAATTGGAGGTTTGTGGATACCAAAAGATGGAGTTGCAGATCCTCAGCTCATTTGTGATACATTAATTGCAGAAGCAATAAGAATGGGGGTTACAGTAGTAGAAAATTGTGCTGTCACAGATGTTCTGCAAGAAAATAATCGTGTGAAAGCAGTGAATACAAGTAGGGGCAAAACGGAATGTCAATTTTTTGTAAATTGTGCTGGCTTTTGGGCGCGTAATATTGGGCAATTGTCTAAGCCATGTGTTAAGGTTCCACTTCATGCTGTCGAACATTATTATTTACATACAAAACCAATTGAAGGCTTAAATCCTATGACACCAGTTGTCCGGGATTTGGATGGACAAATTTATATTAGAGAAAACGATGGACGGATTTTAGGTGGTGGTTTTGAATTAGAAGCAAAACCTGCTTACGAAGATGGATCTATTCCATGTATGGATATCTGTTGTCATGAATTTTCTTACCCAACATGTTTTATATTATTTTAATATATATAAAAGTTTTTATTGTTCTCTTTAGTGTCAGCTGAACAGCGTGAATTATCTGCAGACTGGGACCATTTTCATCCATTGCTTGAAGAACTGTTAAGACGTGTACCCATGTTAAAGTACACATACTTAGAAAAACTTACAAATGGGCCAGAGGCATTTTCACCAGATTGTAAATGGATATTAGGTGAAAGCCCTGAGGTTTGTTTTTCTTTTATTTTCTTTAATTTTTTTTTACATTTTATTATATTTATATTCTTGTAAATAGAATTTATCTTATATAGATTCAAAATTATTTGGTAGCGGCTGGAATGAAAACAGTTGGAATATCGGCTGCGGGGGGTGTTGGCAGAGCTATTGCTGATATAATAACAAAAGGTTATTCACCGTTAGATCTTTATGAACTAGATGTATCTAGATTTCTAGCACTTCACAACAATCGTAAATTTTTACGTGATCGCGTTTGTGAAGTTCCTGGTTTGTTTTTATAAAATCCGTTTCGTATATCTATGTATATTTATTAAGATATTTCCCCCTTTATAGGGATGCACTTTGATATTCCATATCCTTTCCATGAGTTCAAAACAGCACGAAATTTAAGAATGTCACCAATTTATCCAGTTCTTAAAGCTAATGGCGCTATATTTGGACAAACTATGGGATATGAACGTCCAAATTATTTCGATAGATCAGTAATATCAGAGTATAGCGAACTAAATTCTGAAGCGACCGCATCTCCAGCAACATTTAAGCTTGGTGAGACAAAAACTTTTGCAAAACCTCATTGGTTTGATTTTGTTGCAGACGAATATGACGCTTGCCGTGAACAAATCGGATTATCCGATTATAGTTCATTTACAAAACTTGATTTATGGTCAAAAGGTAATGAAGTGGTTGAATGTCTACAATATTTATGTTCAAATGATGTTGATGTTCCTGTTGGCTCAATTATACATACGGGAATGCAAAATGAGCATGGCGGCTATGAAAATGATTGCTCATTTGCAAGATTATCTGAAAATCATTACATGATGATAGCACCCACAATTCAACAAACACGTTGCAAAACATGGATTACAAGGCATTTGCCAAAGGATGGAAGCGTTAATATATCGGATGTGACATCAGTTTATACGGCTATTGGAATTCTGGGTCCATTTACTCGCTTACTATTGTCTGAATTAACCGACAGCGATTTGTCACCAAAAAATTTTCCATTCTTTACTTTTAAAGAGTTAGATGTGGGTTTAGCAAATGGAATTCGAACAATGAATTTAACACATACAGGTGAATTAGGATATGTTTTGTACATACCTAATGAATTTGCTTTACACGTTTATTCAAGGCTTTGGGAAGCTGGTCAAAAGTATGGAATTAAACACGCAGGGCATTATGCTACACGTACATTACGTATTGAAAAGTTCTATGCATATTGGGGTCAGGATTTAGATACATTTACGACACCCTTAGAATGTGGTAGGAGTTGGCGTGTTAAATTTAATGTAAGTGCTTCAAATTATTTTAGTTATTAATTCATTCTATTCTATTGACTTGGTTCTCGTGATTTAGAAAGGTGTTGATTTTATTGGAAAAGATGCATTGTTAAAACAACGTGAAGAAGGTGTCAAAAGAATGTATGTTCAACTTTTGTTAAATGATCATGACCCAGATATTGATATGTGGTGTTGGGGTGGTGAACCCATTCTTCGTAATGGGAAGTATTGTGGCCAAACAACAACAACAGGCTATGGTTATACATTTAAAAAGCCAGTTTGCTTAGGATTTATTAAGAACATTAACAGAGATGGTCATGAACAAAGAGTTACTAATGATTATGTACTTAATGGCGACTATGAAGTTGAAATAGCTGGCATACGGTAAGTTTTGTTTTTTTTTTTTGTGATTTAAAAAAAACACATAAAATAATTTCTTTACATTCTTGTTATTACTTTAAATGCTTTCAGCTATCCGGCTAAGGTACATTTACATTCTCCGAATCTTCCAACCAAGTATCCTGATCAGGAACGCGAAGCTTATAAAGGTATCAATCATTAAAATGAATTTAATTATTTTAAAAGTAACTTATATTTATTACAATATTTGCTTTTAGCAACAAGGGATAAGCACGATGACCAAAGTCCAAATTTAACTTATCCAAAAACGAAATGCTAACTACATTATCATCCGCTTGTTTCATTGTTTTATAAAAAAAAATATAGTCATTGATTTGAAGCTTTATAGAAAATGGGTGTACTAAAATAAGAATTTTCACTTTAAAGTTCAGGTTATTTTTCGTTGAAATACATGCACTGTTTAGCTCGAATATGTAATTAAATTTAAAAGTTGAAAAAATAACTTATAGAGAATTTTAAAGATTAGATATAATTTCAATGCATTTAGAATGTGTTTTAAAATAATATATCGAACGTCGTGTGATAATTGAAAATGACCTGTATTTACAAGTAAAGTCTTCCTTCGTTTAAAAATTAATTTCAAATTATTACAGCATTAGTCAATTTTTCTGTTGTAAATTGTAAATTTGTAAGGAGTGGTATAATTATTGTGCATTTTTATAAAATTATTTTAAGGGATATTTGTTTAACTTTTTTTTTTCTTGAAATCTCGCTTAGTATAATCTTAGGAATCTACTTCTAAAAACTTCATTGTTATACTTTTACACCAACAATGTTGTTCAGTATTTAAGGTTAATAGTTTTAAGATTTTATTTATTATAAATTTACTAAAATTATAAATATATGAATTCACTTTAAAATATTATAAAAGTAACTTTTATTTATTAAAGCAATTGTTCTCATATAAAAATGCTTGTACTAATTTTTATTTCTGAATTCTAATTTTTCTTTTAAATCAAATGATTTCTAATATTGATAATAATTCTATATTACAGCGCTACTAAACGATGACATACACTTTTAAATACAACCTTTAAACATCAAACCATCTGCAAAAAAATTTAAAATCATTGCTGCTATTTTTAATTCATATATTTTTTTTATTTACTAATTAAATTCTTGATGCATATCAAGGTTTTGCAATTTATGTTATGTTGTTATTTTTTTTTAAACAGAGCAAAAATTAAAATTACTTAGGGCCACTTTAAACTGAGTTTAAAAACTAAACAAAAAATTGCCCTATAATAAAGGATTTCTAAACTATATTCCGTATTCATTTGGTTTTTTATTCTGCAATTAGTCGTAAGCTAGGGTGGTCCTCGTCAAAATACCCCGAAGCTTTTTTTCTTATATTATTAAAAAAAATTATGTGATATCGGCCGATTCGGAATAAGGGAAAACGTGCCATAGATTCATAAATACTTCTTCTTTTCCCCGGCGGCTCATTATTTCGTAAGGAGAATTGACTTAAGCAATCCTAGATTTCCTTTTTAGAAACGCACTTTCTATATAATTGAGGGCCTACCTAGTCTACATATTCGATGTGGAATATACTGAACATCTGTTACATGATGCATCCCACGGCAATTATGTCATGCATATCATAAAACCTCTGTAACGAATGCTTTGTTATATATATTTTGTAACACAGATACATTTGATTTTCGGTCAATGAGCGATGTACATAATTAACCAATATATATATATATATATTTTTATAGTATATAAATCAATTAAATTTTTCAGAGCAATTTATGTTAAACAAGAAAAAAATAATAATATTCATAGGGCGGTGTGTGGGATGATACTTCATTTCAATGGTTTTGTTTACATTTAATAGGTACCTATGTTATGAGTTGAAAGCCCAAAGCCTAAAGAGTCCAATTAAAATTTTATGTTCTTCATTATTGTTACAATGGTATACAGGGTGGTTCAGATAAATTAATATGTTATATATGGATAAAAAAAATTATTCAAAAAATAAAGCTTTCGTTCATACATCACTCTCTCATTTGACTCAACCATAAATTTTTTGAGAACAAACAAAAAAAGATGGTATGAAATTATTGGAAACACCCTATTATATAGGTAATCATAAAATGTCTTCGGGATATTTTTCGTTTGTACAATAGAGAATAATCTGAATTAAAAAAAATAATATTTATTTATGTTTAATTAATAGAATTCTAAAAGCTTTCTAAAGTGGATATAACAAAAAACAATAAGAGCAACAAAAAAAACAAATTGTGATATTTTGCATCCATACTCATTTTCAACCTATGGAAAAATGGCGTGCCTCTGAAATATGAAAATGTATTTTAAACAATGCTTTTAATTCACATACTTACGATACATGTGATTTTTGAAAAAAAAATCTTTCTTTTCTTTTATATTTATGATACTTTTTACTTAAAATAACAGATAGAACTAAATGCGGCAATTGATATAAATGGTTGTTAATACAAAGTTATTATTACAGCCCGCAGTGCTGACCTCTGTCTGAACCACACTTTTGATGACAATTTATGACGGTTGTCGATTCTTCTGCTGGTATTGAGGGGCTCTAAGTTCATTCTTATGCAATAGACACAAAGACAATATATTTGGAAATGGAAGGACGACAAAGCTCGTGATTCTCTCTCAACTCAACAATTAAATAATAATTGATAACTATTTTTAATGTATTAAAATAAATAATATAATAATCATTCATATTATTTACTAAATGAATTTAATTTCTTTGCATTCCTCCGTTTAAACATAAAAAAAAAATTGTGGGAAATTTTATGATTTTTTCCTACCCTGTTACCTAACAACAAAACAAATTTTTATATTATTGAATTACATATTTCAATTTTATTTTAATTTTATATTATGTACAATATGTAAAATGCTGCGAATAATATTACTTGAAAGTAAATCTAAAATAAAAATTGAATCTACCTACGTACCTTTAACAAAAATAAATATGACATTTTCATATTGATTAAGTCAAAGGAAGCTGTACAGTTGTAACCATAGAGGCAATACACTTTCATAATTTTGTTATATGAATACATTTTAAAAGCATAAATAAATTGTACATCTTATATTATTCCACTATTCTAATTCTAATAAAACAAAACGCAATACACAATAAAGAAAATTGTGCTATAAATTTTAAGTTAAAAAAAAAAGAAAAAATTTAAGCTCCAAATCAATTATTATATTTATGTCCCTTTATTTTATTATTCCAATACATAATAATAAAATAAAATTTGAAGTAAATTTATGTTTAACCAAAAATTGCTTGGCATGCGTCCAATTGTAAAACATCGATTTTTATTTCGCTTAAATACATATGCCACAAATTTCACAACAATTATCTCCTTCTGTTTGTTTGATTGTTTGTTTGTTTTTTGTTATTTATTTTTTGAAGCAGCTTTAAAATATAATTTGTATTGAAAATTATACATAGTGATTTCCTTGAAAGAACTTTGTCTTTTATACTTTTGTTTTGTTTTATCCGTTTTGTTACAAAATTAACGTCAATTCTAAAAATTCCTTTTATATAGGATTTTCTTCTTATGTTTCCTTTTGATTTTTTAGAGATCTGGAGATTATATTATGTGTAATAATTAAGGCACAGGCTCTCGACCAATGAAACAATATCAATGTATTTTGAAAATATTTTTGTTTTTTTTTATTTTTTTTTACGTATTTGCATGTGCATTATTATTTATTAGTAACATAATCAATATTTTTGTTTCTATCTAATTTGCATTACAATTTATACCTATCATTGGTTTTTTTTGACAACTTATATGATGAGCTATGATTTCGACCTATTATAGATGTGACTTTATAATTCCAAAAGTTAAATATTTTCACTTGATAAAATTTTGGTGTAATGAAAATGGGACAGACATCAGGTATGATTAAAATAATATTGCTGGAACCTTGCTGTGTTCAATGTATATGGAAACCTTTATATTAGTATATTTAATTAACATTAATGATAAGATAATGTTTAAATTGTGTTAAATTTATTCAAAACATATTGAAGTGAAAACAATATTGATGAATAAATTTAATCAACATATTTTTTTTTTTCAAAAATAAGTTATTATCACATTATGTAGATTAGGATTTAATGCAATATTTTACGGTCATTTGGTACTCATTGCTTTTAATTTAATTGGTTTCATTATAAAACATTGTGATTATTTATTATTTCTTAATTTTTGAAAATAATAAAGTATTTTTTGTATTGGTTTTGTTAATTTTATTTCAAGACTTTTTTCTGGATATCAGAATTGAGTGGTTGAATTTGGATGGTCAGTGTACCAAAAAACTTAAAATTTTGAGTTCATGAAAATATAAATGTTTACAAAAAATGAAGTCGTGTGCCAATTCATCTTGTTTTTTTTCGTATTTTGTTTTTGTTCACTTATTCCCGTTCCCGGTGTTCATTAAATATACAATTACATATATACAAATATTTATAAAATGTAATTTAAATGTAATTCATTTAAACATCAGCAGGCATTGATTAATTGATTTATTTATAATTTCACAAATTAAATTACAACTAAAAAAAAGTCAATATATGGGAAATACATAGTCGCCCACTATTTATGACTATATAAGTTGAAACGTTGAGCTACGATGTTTATAATAGGCTCAATGTTTTCCCTGGTCAAATTTTGTTGAGATAGTATTAATGATTAGCTGATATGTAGCATATTCGGTTTCAGGCTTTTGAAAAAACGAAAAATATTAATTCGGTGGCAGATGGGTGGCTGATGCGTATTATATAAGACGTGTGCAGAATTCAATTTTCTATGTCAATAATTAAATTTTTGATAATACATATTTGGATTTTAACATATTGGTAAGTATGATTTCTCTTAATTAATTCTTTCTGCTTAGTATTTAACTAATATCTTTTACTTCTGTTTATAAATTTGAGCCTATAATGAAATTAAAAATATGTTGAAATGTTTTCATTTCAATTCTGTGAATAACTATTATTTATTTATGTACTATAAATAATGTGAACCCCTATGACGAACTTATATTCGGGGATGCGCGTAATTGAATTAGATTTTGAGTAATTTTTAATTGACCTAAATCACATTTTTTTTTATAACGTGATTAATAAATTAAATTTTATATTAACGCTTTAATCCAGTATTAATTCAATTGCTTTGATTATGATACAAAAAATAAAGTAACCAATTACATTACATGTAATTTGAATTACATTTTGTAGACAAATGCAATTCATAGGCAAATTACAAATTACATTTTTTAAGTAAATTTTAGCATCTCTGCTTACATTACATTAAGGCAAGTATGTCACTTGAAATGCTCGGTTAAGTCAGTAATTTAAGATATTTTGGCTGGGGTATATCTCGATTAAACGGTAATTTCCATTCATAAACTCGAGTGTTACGTTCACATGCCTTAATGTACTAAAGTCCAACGAAATTGGAGGTAAAAAACTTGAGGTATAAATGACCTAGTTACACTACACTAGCTTATGCGCATCAATATTTTTATATTTATTTAATTATATATATACATATTTAATAATGTCTCTATATATTCGGTTATGATTTCATTCACTTCTTCGTATTCTGAAGAATATGCAATTTTACTGAGACGTGAACAAAATATATCAAACTGTATTGAAGAAGACGACATTCTTGAATGAGTTCCACTACGTTAAATACCTATATTGGTTCAAACTATCGAATTTTTCAATAAAGCATGGTACACTTAGCACAACACAGAATATCAGAAATAACACTAGAGAGCTAATAACTTTTCTTTCTAAAGATACGATGATTTTCGAAAAGCGATTCGTTAATACAGAGTAGTGAATAACTTGTCAGAAAATCAATATGAAAAAATTGTTTTGAATCTAAAAATCTAGTCATATATAAAAATAATTAGAAATCACAATAAATAATGGCAAAAAACATTGAGCATATTACTTATACATTAGGACTGCCATAGAATTAATTAATATGTTTTTGTTAAAAATTAATGATAAAATTTAAAATCAGAACTGATATTTAAATCATTTAATCCCTGAGAAAAATTAAACTATAATAATTTTATTGCAGGTAATCCTTTGCATAATAGAATACAAATATGCAAATATATAAAAATATTCACAAAAATTTCGCTAATTTCATCACTTTAATACCACAATCGGCATTATATTTATATATGTATTATAATGATGAATTATTATAGTGTCTTTATTTTTTACTTGCAATATTTCACTTTCTATTATCATTTTATTGCGTTCGTCTGGAACAAATTTATACACATTATCTGCGCTCATTTCCATAAATTTCAATTTTCTAAACAGTTATAATAAGTGAACATTTTCAGAAGCTAACTGTGGCAAACTTTTGAAGTTTTTCTGTCTGTAAAAGCATAGCAAAAAGGGTAAGGTGAATAGTAGGTAGATATTTGAGTCCAAGTATTGCGAATTTTTCCTATATAAGTAAGCCGAAGTCTAAAACTGTATAATTTTAAAACATTTTTTTTTTGATCATTCGTTTTATCTAACATTTTGCTCTATTGTGAAGTGTATTACTAATTTTGTTTGGAAACCTTTTTCTGAGATTATTAAATTTACACTTACATCTAATAACATACATGTTATTATTATTTATTCCAGCTAATTGAATTTGTATAATATTTAAATTGTGAATGTTTTGTTTACAAATATTGGTTTTTATTATTATTTATAATGAATTTTCAATATATGTATTTTTACGAATTTCGAAAATTCTCATTAAATAATTTTAATTTCTTTAATATTTGAACAAATTTTTTAAACAATCAACATCCTTGTTGACAAGGGTTTTAAGGCTTATTTATTTTTTACTCTTTATATGAGAGGGTGTTCATTTATAGATAATAATACCATGCGCAAAATGAGGCCATACATTTGAGAAGCATCTTTGGGATTTCTGTTTAAAAATATATAAATTTAATAATGCTTATTAAAATGTTTTAAATTTAGAATTTGATAGATGGATTTTGCAAATAAAATTTAATTGTAACTTTATTGATTTATCAGAGTCTTTACAATTAAATTTTACTGTAGGTCTAGGTAGACACTGAGAATATATCAATCTGTATTCTACTTATCATCTTACCTGTTTGAAATTGCGTATCATCGAATTTCAACATTTTCAAACATAAAATAGACAAAAACAATCCTATTTTCGTATTAAATGTACGCATTATGTGATTTCTCATATGGTTGCTTCTAATGTACTTTACTGAGAAAGGATTTGCTTTGTTAAAATCGACAAAAGAAATAAATAGAAAAGTTAGAACTAAATATAATAGCATTTGACCAATATAAATGCGTACAATAGAAATCGATTTCTTATATAAAATACTTAATTCATTACGAAAAATGTATAAAACATTTTAATTTTTAAACAAATATGGCGTACTAGAATTTCAGTTGTTATTTCTAGTTTAAAAATTAGAGTTTACTGTACGTGATTTTTATTATTTTTTTTGTTTATTTGAAATAACTAAACTCTATCGATATCACATACAACACGTTTTCGGTCTTTTATGAATGAACCCTTACCTTACACATTGAAATTCTTAAGTAAGTAAGTTGGTACACATTTTTTAATTTTCTTAAAATACTTTCTTCTTTTTCTGTTCTTATTTTGTTGATGTTGTTGTTGTAAGAAACCAATTTCTATCAAACGTTTCTAAAAATAAATAAGAAAAAAAGAAAACTTCAACTGAAAGAGCTAGACTAGCAGAATTGAGTTTATTTACCAAACCGAACAATTTAAATAATTAAATTTATGTCTAAGAGGCGTACACACGTAAAAAAGCTTTTCTCCTTGTATAAAAAAAAAAAAGTAAAAGAAAAAAAAAACATAAACGTTGACTGGTAGTCCCAGTGGAACTTTTGCTCAATCTCTTTATTTGCGAAAGTAAAGCAAAAAAAAGTCGGTATATCTAGAATTTTAATGAATTGGTTGACAGGATGTATATATTGGTAATATTTTCTTTTTTACTCTGCACATATCTGCGCAAATGGCTGTCTTATTTATTATTTTATTTATACTGTTATTGTTTACATAGATGAAATGTTCAATATATGCTTTCCATACATAGGTACACATTTAAATACTTTAATATAAAAACAAAATTTGACGATATACTAAATAAATATATACAAATTGTATTGAATGTTCATTCGAGGACAATTTTTTTGTTTTTCTTTTAGAGTATGATAGCTAATGTTTATGGTAGGTATATAGTCTGCATAAAAAGTATATATATATACTTATAGCTACAGGCCTATAGGCAATAGAATTGTGAAATAACTCCAAACCAAACCAAGCACAATACACAAAGATAAAAGCACAAAAATGTTTGTAGGCGGCACAGCAGTAGCAATTGTACTACCAGGAGCTAGCATCAATAAAGGTCGTTGGAAAAAATTTACTTCTATTTGATATTTGAATCATTTATTCCCGGAATAATATGTAGATATAAAAATATTTTTAAGCAATACACAACAAAAGAAATAAAAGATTTGACTTGAAGAGCCAAGAGATGATAAAAAGAACAAAAATTCATACAATAACGTTATACATAAAAGAGATAATAACATATTTGAAGTCATCATATTGAAGATATAGATATCTATTTTTTTTATGATTATGATGTGTAGTGAGGTACTGAGTTACGGTTACCAATAACAATATGTTAAAGGAAAATAATATAAAATAAAATGAAATATGTATAATAATAAAAGAAATATCAAATATGTTGGTATGCAAATATTCGAAATATCATGTACTTATATTTTACTGTTTTTGTATTTCATTTTATATCCGAAGCTTATAGCTTGGTGGAGCTTCCAATTGTTTTATATTTGTATTAAATTTCAATGAAACGAAAATATTGACAATAACAATTATTTTTGAATGAAATTGAAAGAAATAAAGCTAATTTTATTTTTATATTTGACAATAATAAATTTTATAATTACATGTAACCGTAACCAGTGGCGTAACTTTGCAAATTGCATCCTACTGCAAGTTTTCAAAAGACGTGTCCATACAAATGTTAAGAAAATAATATGTACTGAGAAAAAAGACAGCGGTTTTTATCGAGCAAACAGAAAAAAAGAAGCAATTCTATAGAAAAAAGACAGCAATTTTTATAGAGCCAAAAAGAAAAAAATCAAAATTGAGTCTAGAAAAAACGCCCTAAACCTGTGACCTCTTAATGATTCGCATTCTTCGCATCATCCTAGCTACACCACTGACTGTAACCCACGACATTATCTACCATCAGTACATTTATATTATTTACATTTTATAATGATATTCCATATTTTATTTTGCTGTCTATTATCTTAATTAGGAAAATCCTATTTACAATAAAAGGAAATACACGTAATTCTTTTATGGGAGAAATTATTCAAGCATATTTCAATATATTTGACATATAAGTTACAAAATATGTTGTATTACTTATTTATTTATTTTTATTTTTTTTAATTCAAAAATTCTCAGAATTTTATATAATTGAGTAAACATTGCTATTTCAAATATACTTAGTGCCGCATTTATTTTTCGAATTTCGAAAATAAGAAAATTGAAAATTTTCTTCTGTTTAAACAAACATAGTTACATAATATGTGTGAGAAAATGCAATGCTTTGATTAATTTGAGCACAATTTAAAAAAAATGATCATTACAGAATAGCTAAATTAATAATTGCATTTTTATTAGATGAGGTAAGAAAAATCAAATGAATCGTAAATTTGGTTTAAACAGAAAAAAAAATAAACAGTTTTAATTGAATACAAAATCAATGAATTTTTTCAACTAAATAAATTCACCGTAAAATAGTATTGAATATTATTACTGGCAAAAGAAATTAATGTTCTGCTAGAGCAAAAATTGTTGGACCCTTCCAACCTTATATTAAAATATTAATTTATTTGCATGTCATTTTCTCAGAGTTTTCATTGGTATCATTATAAATAAAATGATTTTGTTGGTATTTAAATATAAGTGAAAAAAAATAAAATAAAAAATGTGTAGCAAAACTGTAACACACTGCTATTAACAAAAACTGTTTTCGCTTATCGTTAATTATATTGTGTATTTATAAACAAAAAAAATAATAGAAGTTTAACGATGTTCATTCGCTGAACTCATTACGGATGACAAATAATCTTCATAACATGAATACTATAAAATTGAAGTAAATCGTGCTTACGAACAGCAAACCTAAATCTATATATCGCAAAAAGAATTAGAATAATCTTTGCTGTCCCCATATTACTGTTTATTTATTTATTCGTACATCGTGACCATCAATATGTTAGTAATTATTATTTATGCTGGCCCTTTTGTCCAATTGGGCCATTCCACATATAGTGTAATGTAATGTTACGATTTTTTGTTTTTCTTCTTTTAAATCTCACATCCAAAATATAGTTTTAATCGAGGTTTTAATTGATAAATAACGTATAGCGTAGTTGTATATTTTAATATAATGAAAAACTATGCTATAAATTAACATTACTTTTCAATTAAAACTATATTTTGAATGTGAGATTAAAAAGAAGAAAAATAAAAAATCGTAACTTACGTTACACCACGTGTGGAATGGTCCAATTACAAATGCGTCCAATCATATATTTATATTTTTATTTCAGTTTAAGTTGTCAAACCAATATATTTGATGAAAAGAAATTTTTTCACAATTATTTTCTTAACTTTTATCCCGCTGAAAATAATAATTGGAATAGAACTAAAATCCAAAATTTGTTCTTAAGTTAAGTTGAATAAGATAACAAGGACTGTAGAAATAACCATGTGTTGTCTTTCATTTTATATATACATTATACACTGTTTTTAATTTGTTCATTATCAACTCGATTATCAACGATTACTTATGCGTTAAATTACCATACCGTATGAGAATTGTATAGAATTTCGTTTATACATATAAAAATTCGTATATTGGTAAAAATCTGTGAGGTGAGTGCGAAGCTATAAAATGCAATATCTTGAATTTAATACAAATTTATTTGTGAATGAAATATATTTTGTCTACGCACGATGCTGTTTTCGTCACAAAAGTTTCTACGTGTGGGAATATTGTGTCTCCCGTTGTTAAAAATATTATTAAAGTTTTATACATGTTTGAGAGCATGAACAGAGGCGAAACTTTACAAAACACACATTAATGGGAAATAAAAAAACAAGCTGCCAATTAATTGGTACACGACTTCATTTTTGTAAGAAATTAAAAAAAAAAAAAAAAAAAGAAAAAAAAAATTTCGATGTTCCCAGGTTCAAAAAAAAAGGCCAGTACATATATTTTCACAGAAATTTAATTCTGCGTCTTTTGGTATATTCACTTTCCAAATCCGTCCGGCCACACCCGACTTCCAGCTCAATATGTAAAAAAAGAAAATTGGGTGCCACAACCCAAAATAGAAAAAATTCAAAAAAAAAAATTTTTTTTTGCATAAAAAAAAATTTTGCGTCTTTTGGTATCTCAACCAAAAAAATCCGTCCACTAGCATCGGAGAAATTCGCAGAATTTCTCAAAAATGAAGTAAAATATAACAAAATACGTTTCTGTGCTATGACGCGGGTATTAATAATTATTGATTTTTAAAGCTTAAAAAAAGAATAAAATTCTTATTTATCATTCGGATTCTTTTGCAACTTTACACCGTCCCTGCAAATGCTAATAGATAAGCAACAGATTGAAATTTAATTTATTGTAGGAGCTGAAAACAAATTGGGGATAAAAAATGTCAGTATCGGGTTAATATTTGGTATTGCGACTGTTACATTTTTTCTATATAAAAACATTCGAATTTCTTGTCTGTAAAATAAGTTCGAAAATATAGGAAAAATATGTAATTTAATTCAATATGTTTATTATAGTCATCAGGCTTGAAAATAAAACATATATACCAATTGTTTATATGTTATTGTTTTCATAGCAAAATTTCTTTATTTATGTGAATATTTGAATGTGTTACAAATATTGTGATTTACTATCATTTACCTCGTTATACTTAGTTTTTATTAATTAGAATTCAAAATGATCCTGTTCTTTTTTTTTTGTTACTATAATATAAGCAAAAAAATAAAAAATAAAAAACAAATGGGCATGAAAACATAATATGCATAATTTATGTTTATGCATGAACAAAGTATGAGTAGCTTTATTATTTATTAAATTTCCATTTAACTATTTGGATGAAACACTATTTACTTATTTTCATTCAGACAATAATATTTTCTATATTCATTGATTCTATAAAACAAAAAACAAAAAAATGAAAAATAATAATAAATAATTGTAATCTGTATATTATAATTATTATGAATAATGATTAATGGGTCGTATTATCCTTTTCAGAGTACAAAATATTATTACTATATATGCAATCTGTCTCATGATTTGTAATTTTGAAAGTTTTCTGTTAAGATTTCCTAATATAACCTTCTATAGAAACTGTATTACCGACTGTGTATATTGTGTTGTTTTCCATTTTCCCTTTTCTTGCTTATTGTGTAGTTTCTTATTCTTATTTATTGTAGTTTCTTATACTTATAGTTTCTTATATATGTAGTTATATATCAAAGAGAAGTGGTGAGTTTCAATTTGACATTTTGCAAATAATTGCTGTTGTGATGTTATTATTCTTTAGGTAAAAATTGATTTAGCTTTTATTTAATCAAATATTTTCAAAAACAATAGTGATATTTTGAGGAAATTAATTAGCTTAGCAGAAATGCTATCAGGTGCTTGTTTATTTGTATTCAAATTTTCTTTGAATTCTATTTTAGGATACACTGTGCGAATGATATAAATGTTTAGTATAACTTGGATTGATTGCATTTTCATGTATGGATCACATATAATTTTTTTAATAAATGATTGTTTACAACTGGTAACTATTTATATTAAACAAAAAAAAAATATCTAATAAAGTCAATTTATGGCTATAAACGAAATTAACACAGATTGTTTGATTTGAGAATCATCATAAAACCATACTTATAAGAACAACTTAAGAGTCGAATGAATCATCGTCTATTGATTTTTCTAAATGACAAAAACATACTGGATGTAGAAAACAACGTAACAATCGTGATAACGAAACCAGTACTAACAATAAGAACACTAAGAATGGTTCTATACAGTCTATAATCTATTATTATTTTTTAAACAACATTAAACTCTTTTGATTAATTTATAAATAACAAATAAGGTAATTTATTTATTTATTTAGATATTAGATGTAATTGTAAATAAGCTGAAGATGAAAAATACATTCAAATACATCAATAAATAATAAAATATGGGAAAATATGGTTAAATCATTTAGGGTGTTTCATCCGACCTTAAATTGTTCTCGCAGAGTTCGTCAATTTAACGGCTTTTTTAAAATAACAAAACAATTAGAAAGAAACCAGTTTTTTATTGTTTTTTTTTTGGTTTAAATCAATATTGATATATATATTTTCTAATATACAATTAGCCTTTTTAAGTGAATAATAAATAAATTTAAATCTTAATATTACAGGGTATTAATATTTAGAACTGCAAATATGTAATTAAGACTTCTCTAGGAAGAACCTATGTTAATGTTGCTAAGCGCTGGGATCAAATGTTGACTGAATCGGATTCAAAAATTGTATCGTATCATTTGTCTTTTATTGGAAAATAGACCGTAAGAACAATTTACATAAGGACTATATTCCCATTAAAGTTGAATTTTCTATACGTAACAACTCTATTTCTGAATCGAATGATTTGTAACAAATATATACGACCGTATAACATAGAATAGTTGCTTCTAGTATAATTGGACAATACATAAACTTTTTTTTTTTATCGTAGCATCATAGTTTTTCAAATAATTTAAAATTAATTAAATTTACTCTCAATTCTTTGAAGCCAAACTTTTAATTTTGTACCTTCAGAGAGAAATTTTTCCATCGAAGATAAAAAAAATGTTTCCCATATTTATTATAGCTGCAATAGTCGTTACAATTATGATTCAATCAGGTAAATATTATATTTATTGATAAATATATAAAAATAAAAGATTTTATGATTTTTTATAATAGTTTAATTAATATATTTTTTTAAAGGTTTTGCAATAAGATGCTATGTATGTGATTCGTTGACAAATCGATACTGTGCATCTGCTGATCTGTGGAACACTCCCCTAAAGCCACAAGTAATTTAGCTTTATTAAAGCATATGTAGCATGTTTTTGTAGCGAGTTGAACTAAATTTTTAGAGCATGCCAATAAATGCGCTTAATTTCTTATTTGTAATAAATTAAATTGATTGTAGTAAGAAGTGAGCATAATTTTGATTTAATACGAATATAAATAGAATGTAAATAAAACATATGATATGTAAATTCTCTCATAGATTAAAATAGATATTGTATACATTTCGTATTATTTCGTAACGATTTTCTTTTCCAGCATTGTAATGAAGAGAAACTATTTACTACAGGGCCGGTTTGGGTAAAAGAATTAACGAGAATAGACTACAGAAATTATGTAGAGGTTAAACCAAAATATATTTGCCAAAAACTTCTTGCTAGTAATGGTAAGACGAACAACATTTATTAAATTATTATATCAAATCTTTCAAAAATTCCGAATAAAGAATAGACAAAATTATTTTTATTTATATTTCTTTCAGACAATTATGCATCAACGGTTATCAGAACTTGTGCATGGAAAATAAAAACGAAAGATGGCCTAGATACTTGTGACATTTCGAAAGCCAAAGTGCTATCAAATAGACTTAAAGTGACATATGCACCTCATTTTGACAAAGTGAAAATTGAATACTGTAAGGTTTGTGAAGATTATTCATGCAACAGAGGCTATGCAAATCAGATATTGACACCGTTAGTTCTAATCAGTGTTGGCAATGTTTTGAATATCATGTTTAGAATCTTAAATATAGATTATTAAAAAAAAATCATTGGAATGCTGTTAAATTACAAAAAAAAAAAAATGCATATTAAACGAACACACTGATTATTATTGATTACTTTTTCTTTTATCTGAATAGAAATAATTGAAAAAATAAATAAATAAATTGATCTGCTCTGCTATAAAATTCATATTTCACACAGCACATACATATTACACATACATACACACCCACCACCAACATAGAATATTTAATTGAAATAAACTTATAAACTGATTGCTTGCATATTTCTATTTCAAATAGATACGACAACCGTCATAGACTATTTAACTATTTGATTTTTAATGCAACAATTTTGTATGAATTAAAAATAATATGGAAGTTGAAAAGTTCAAAAAAATTATTTCAACGCAGGAATAATCCGAGCCGAGATTCAGAGAATCATAATTTTAGTTTTTCAATAATTATTAATATACATATATTGATGTAAAGTTTAAATCTAAGTAAATTAAATGCTTGTATCATTCTAAAATTTATTTTGAAAACTGTATTTAAGTAAATGTAAATTCTTACGAGTTTAATGATGAATATTTCACATTTATGTGATTATTAATTTTTGATTAAAAATAATTTACTATTTTTGATTGTTAGAATAATTTATAGATGTTTAAGATAAATTTCTTAATTTGTTATATAATTAATGAGAACTTATAATAAACGATTATTGTTGTTGAATTACTTTTTTTTTAACTACCCCTGGTTCTATTTCGATTATTTACCACCCTGGGAAATTTCAAACCCACCTTGAAGACGTTTTTCTTTTTTTTTTGGTAAAATTATTATCTTTTTCAAGTTTTTGTTTTTTGAACAGAAAAGTATGTCGCATATTTTTTTTAGATTTAGAATGAAAGTATAACTTATTTTGGAAAATTTAAATATAGATGGAAAAGTAAAATTTAAATCAGAATTCAAGCAAAGTATTACTATTACTAGTTCTCGTATTTTTTTTTTTTAAAAATCCATCATTAATAGTTGCAAATCAAATATAATTAATATTCCTCTTTCTTTATTTTAGCCAAATATTATATATTTTCTCGCTAAGCAGTATTATTTTTATCGTAAAATTATTAATGTTTGTTTCAATATGTTTCTCTTAGGTTTTCTCTCGCAGTTGTTTCTGTGAGTTTAAAATCAGCGGTGTAGTCTATAATAAGTATCGGTGAAAATAGAATATTTATTATTTACCTTTTTGTCTCTACTTTTTTTTATTCGACATTTTTTTTTAGTTGTTGTTGCTTTTGAAAATAATTAATTTGTTAAATTTGCTATTTTTATAATTATTAATTCTTAATTAGTGTACGATTAATTATCATTTATTATGAATACTTACATTTACTGAATTCACAACATAGTTTTCTATTAGTCAATTTCAACTGGTCGTAACCACTTATTCAACCATTGAATAATAAAATGCGATGTAATAAAATTGTAAATTGAGTTTGACAATTAATAAATTTTAAAACGTGACATAAATTCTTGTTTATCCACAACAAAAAAGTACATAAGCTCATTGTCACAATCGCAATATTATATATATATAAACTATGGCTTTACCAATTCACCATATAAAATTTATTTAAATTAGTTAAAGTTTTTCTAGCCTATTCAATTAATTATTTGTGCTAAATAGATTACCGCACCGGTTATATTCTTTTTAAAGTGTGTACAAAAATAAAATCTCTCTCTTGTGAACAAACATCTTATTTATATATATATATGTTTATATTATGATAATATTTTCTACTAAGTAAAATACTTTGTTGATTGAAATGAAAAAAATAAATAAAGTGAAAGAAGAAATCTTAGTGTATTGAATGTATGAAACAACAATTTTAAAAATAATTTAATAAAAATTCAATTTCAAATACGTACCTATTTTCTTTTTTAAAGTATGTAGAAATTATATATTCAATTTAATAACTTCAAAGGAAAATTTTCTTAGCAAAGAAACTAAATGACACTGAAAATGTATTCCATATTTATTATAATTGTTATGATCTTTTCATTCATGACTCGATCGGGTATGTATGTATATGTATTTCAAATCTATTAATTCACATTGAAATACTATTTCAAACATTTCCGAATAATAATTTATTTATTTTTTTAAAAAGGTTTCGCTATAAGCTGTTATTTTTGTGATTCATTATCAGATCGCAAATGTGCATCTCCTAATCTGTGGAACACGACCATCATACCACAAGTAATTTGCATTTTATTAACAAATAAATATATGGAGATTTATTTCTATTTATCTAAAGAAATTAGGTAATTTTGATTCTCAGTAAATAATTTTGGAAGCTAATAATTTAAGTTGTGTTAATTACATTTGAAGATATTGCACCTTGATTAATAAAAAATTTTTTTTTTTCAAATTTTCTGCCTGGAGAGAATAAGCTTTATATTTTTTTCAAAAATAAAAACCGCAAAATGAAAAATTCTATAAATTTGTTAGACATATCTGAAGGTTGAGAGCTCTAAACAATTTTGTTAAATATATAGCAGTTAAATAAACTGCCTTCATTTAGTCGACTTTGGTGCATCGGGCTGCCATCGGACAAATAATTTATAGTCCGTTTAGAATAAATTGGCCAACGGTCAATCGGTATGGTTGGTTAAATATACAACCTCGAGTAAAAGACAAGTTATATTTAAAATTTTGAAAATTCAATGTTTTTTTTAAACGTTATCATACTCATTTCTATGCATTTTAATACAATGCTAGAAAATTTTGATAGGATAATGCTTAGTATTGAATATTTTTATTATTTTTTTAACAAAATTATACTTATAGAATTGTACTGAAGAGAAACTAACTGCTCCGTTAACATCATTACTTTGGATAAGGGAATTAACAAAAATAAACTACAGGCACTATTCTGCACTGAAACCAGAATTCGTTTGTCAAAAGCTAGTTGCCAGTAATGGTAGGAAAATTCAAGAATCATATAAATAAAATATTATTTACAAATTCTGAATAAACGAAAAATGGAAGTATATAATATTCATATTTCTTCCAGACAATTATTCACCCACAGTTATAAGAACATGTGCATGGAAATTAAAAACGAAACACAATCAAAACTCATGCGATATTTCAGAAGCGAAAGTGATCGGTAA
>JAABKK020012363.1:3988-14518 GCA_011634745.2 Catotricha subobsoleta
TATGTATATGTATATGTATATGTATATGTATATTGTCAGGGTATGTCAATAATATTTGAAAAATATTTTTTTTTATTATTGTTAATTATTTACTTATTTTTTAAAATCTGAAACTGGAAATTATTTTTATTTAATTACTTATTTTCTATTGACAATTTTTTGACTTGCGACGGGGCTGCAAAAATGCAAACCTTTGGACTCAAAAGCGCGTGCGTAACCACTGATCTATTTGTTCCACTTGGCGATGTACACTAAAACAGCTATATAAATCTCTTATTTTCGGCATGCTTATTTCAGTATAGTATAGTAACCTGAAACTAGTCTGCAACAGATTAGATTTTTTTTATTTACTGTCTTTATTTAGACTGAAAACTAACGTGAAGTATAGACCTGCAGCAATTAGAATTTAGAAAACTGTCAGGTTAGTGAAATCGCAGTTTGTAATCAGTCTAACATAGTTTGCGGCAGGCTTTTTTAAACTGACTCAAGCTATTTAACCTGAGACATTTTATACATAATAGTGTTATCGACGTGCTAGTTCAAAAATGATATATCTTACGATAGACTTAAGGTTTTAAAAGAGCTTCTGTAAGTCAGGGGCACCATTATTTAAAATTATTATACCAATCCACAGAAAGATTTTCATGTAATATATAGCGGAATCGTATTGTAAGATGTAAATTCCAGAGCCAAAAATGACTTTTCGAGAAGTTATAACATGTTTTATTTATGAATTGACATAGGAGAATATAAATTATACAATAAATAAGTATCTAAAGAAAGGAGAAAAATATTGCAATAAGAATTTTTAATAAGTACACTACATTAGATTTTATCAATTGTATCAAAAATGATATAAAATAAACTTTCTAGTTTATTTCTTCGGATAAAATAGTTTGTTAAATTTATTCGTGCTTAATATTACAGCCCTTAAAGGAATGGAAATGTCCATTTAATTTTCCTTTTTGGTCAATTCATGTTCAAAACAAAAATATAATATTATTTTCATGTCCCTTGTATTGTGTAAAACATAAAATATGTTCGTATATTGTCCGTCATTCTCATTTTAAATTCCAACCTCCAACAAGTGTCATTTTATCTTGTCCCCCGGGATATTTTCAAAATATCCTTAAAAGATGTTTTAAGGCAGTCCAGTTCGTATACTAAACTGTATATGTATATGTATATGTATATTATTTTTTTTTTTGCCAAACGAATATGTATTGTAAATAATATATTATCTTTAGGTATATTTAGTTAGATCTTGAATGTTTTTGTGCTCAAACTAGAAGAGGGTCAACACAACTAGATGTATATTATAGATTTTAGTAAAGTTTTCCATTTACTAACATGTAAAAGAAATTATTTTTTATTAAGTTTTGATGTTACTATAAACTATGTTTGAATACGCTCTGTTCAATTATAGTTAAGAAAAAAAAACTGAAAAGTATTACATTCAATTTTCTGGATGGTTGTTTTTTTTTTCTTCATAATATCCAAAGACATATTTAGAATTCTAGATGTAATATAATAAAAGGGTAAAAGCATACTAAAAATCAATAAAACCTATTCTGTAATATCTCCCACAGTGGATGCTGTAAGTTGAAAGGTGCAGATTCAGTATAAATATAATATAAAATAAAATATTATATAATATATAGCTTTGTATGTGTACGCTGTACCATTGACCAATGGCAGCATACGAAACGGATATGTCGCGAATATCATATCTCATATCCCTGGGAGCTATATGGGACTTCGGGGGGCGGTACATTGTGGTCAACGAAGGGTATAATATTGTTATATCCATAGATTCATATTATATGATATAAGCAAACTGGAGATAATAAATAATTGAATCAACAGAATATAATATTTCATTGATTTCAAATTAAAATGAAATTAAAAATAGAATAAACGAAAAATAAAATAAAAATAAAATTGAAACGTGTCACAACTTGCAATAAACATTTTCATAATATGAAAATGTAACAACAGTTATACAATTATATATCGAATGTGTACTGCAAAAATATTTCTAAATTTCGAATTGATAGAAAGAGGGATGTTGAATGAAATATCACCCTTATAATATTAAACAAGAATTACAATAATTATTTTCAATGGAAAAACCTTTATTTCAAATTCCTTCTGTATTATGACTATGATGTTATTGAAATAATTCAAGCAATCAATTATTCTAAATGAAACTCGTAACTTCACAATAAATTCGATTCGTTAAACCCCATTGCTTTGGCTCTGTGCTACAATACTTTCAGTACATTGATATAATCATAATAATATACTAAAGTATACGCAACCATACCATGAGTTAACACAGAGAGCATAAGCCTCCCCAATAATTCGCATACCGAATAATTCAGATAAATGGAATATCCATATATAACTACACATAAGCGGGTATATGCAAATTGGATCATAACACCCTAACCATTTTGAAAATTTTGAAACTTTATGGTATATTTATTTATACACCACGTATGCTTTCATATCGTATATATTAAATATACGTAAATATGGAGATGGCAGAGACACGAAAATTGTATGTTGAGCGTAAATATTTCAGTAAGTGGGCATCAAATGGACATCGAAGGTTCGGTAGTCCGTGAAATGAAGCTTTTCTGTATACAATACTGTATGTATGTACCAATCTACATTTTAGACACAACAGAATATCTACTATGTATTATATGAAGATATTTGATTTGTTATATGGTTATATGCATGTTGCAGGTGTTCAATGTAAATATATTGAAATTTTGAATAGTTATTTTGGCATAATGCGTCTGTATTTTGTAAAGAGATAATACAAAAAACAAACGAAAACGGGTCAAAAATCCTTACGCAAAAAGTCTACTTAACACAATTGTTTATAAAAACCTGGGTCATTATGCATTTATTTATAGCTTCGATATATTTCAGAAATATTCAGATATCTGAATATAATATAATATTTCTTTCTATTTTTTATTTTATTTATTTTTTTGCTTCTATTGCGTGCGTATTATTATATTAATATTATTGTGCAACCCGAAAATTTATATTCAGATTTTAAAAGTATTATAGTATTCATACAGTCATAGTCGTATACGTTTAGTGACAATAAAATCTCAAGGGATATATATTCAATTTAAAATCGGATATCCTGTATCAAATCTACTTTATTTTGAATATCGATGAAATAAATTTTGGAATGGATCTATGTAACAAAGTTTGTCAAGTTGGATCTCAAATTTATTTATGGAAGAACTTTTCGAAGCCATTTGGCTAAAATAGAAATTTATATTCAAATGTGAGTAATATTATAGAAATACGCTATATGGATGCGAAATAGATCAAATAATTTTATTTTATATATGATTATTTTTTTATAGACCTACCTTCCTTCTATATTTAAGTATAATCGAAGTGGTTATATTCACTATTCAAAGATGAATAGGAGGATTTCCTTTTTTTACTGTTGTTTGTTTGATGAACAAAAAAATATTGGTATATAACTTTTGTATTAACGCTTTAATATTTAGATAGGTTGCATCGTTGTAACAAAGGACATGAATTTGATTTGTTTTATTTTTTATACTAGACTTATAATAGTTAGTAGATCGGAATACTTAAGAATGGTTTTGATATCTCTTATCTAAAAGATATAAGACTAATAATACTATTTACTCAGGACTATGGTAGAAAATGTATCAACAACCATAACGTAGATTTTTTTTTTAGTCTTTCGTCTTTATATTACTTGCATTGCATTTATTTTTATATGTACATCATTAATAATTCATGACGTACATATATGGACATTCATGTAACATAAAAGGCTGTTAACTCTGGCATTACAAATTATTTACAAAGAACGTAACCTCTATTTTTGTTGGTTGATTCTGTGATGCGTTAGGGGAAAACTGCCTATACATTTATGTTCTAAATGATGAGTCGTGAAAATTATTTGCCCGAAAAACTGAAAGAAAGAAAGAAAAAATACGAAAGTGTATGATCCTTTTTAATAATATAACATATGTATGAGTGGAATCATTGGTTCATTTTCATTCGAAGAAAGATCGTAAATTGCATCGAATTTTATGATGGTCGTAAACGTATTCTATTTTTTTGTTATATTTGTTTTATTCCATAAAAATGTTGATTAATTTTGCTTAATATATTAGACATATTCTATCTCAAATAATACAAAAAATTCATCAAAAAACATGTTTATCGAAAATAATATAAAACATGGATAAATATATACGAAGATATTTCTTTTATTGTATAATGTATATCTTCTATCTATTTGATATTTTTCTTTCTATATGTACGTTTTAAAAACAACTCATAAAATATTCTATAACTTCGTTTGTAAAAACGAAAAGAAAATATATTTTCCAATGTCCAGAAACATCTATTAAAAATTCATTGAAATTGGATGTTTGTATCGATATTACGTATTCAATATAATTTTGTTTTCAAAGGGCAAATAGAAATACAATTCAACTACAATATGTTGAATTGAGATTATAGGGAATAATATATGAATGTCCACTTGAAATGTTGATTTCATAAATTATTTACAATACATAGATATCAAATGCGGATAGAGAAATGCAATTTATATTTTATATAAAAAGAAAACATGAATTGATTAAATTTACTTTGATTTTATATGCTGACAATAAATTATTAAATAGAAATTCTTTATTCTTTCGGCATTTACACATCCTCAATCACAAGTTAAAATTATACGTGATATCTTCAAATATTCAGAACGAATCATTCCCTATAGTTGTATTTTCATTTTTCTTGGGGCTTAATATGAAAGTTTTAGCGAAAAGAAAAAATAAATAAATAAATAAACAAAAGAATTAACAATAAAACTTCCATAAGCTATAAATTTTGTTTTCATTAAAGGAAAAGAAGCAATTAAAAGATTTTTTTTTCTTTCCAAAAAGAAATCTTAGGACTTATTTTTCTGCGCTATGTTTTTTTTAATTGTGTTCTGTGTACCATAAAATTTGTTTCACCCTCTCTGCGGGGGAGAGAAATACTTTTAGCTTCTTGTCTTATCGCCTGGTGTCTTTTTAAATTGTAAGCCTTAATTAAAATTCGTAGAGAAAGGAAACAAAAAAAAAATGTTGAAAAAAAAATTGCAAAACAAAACAAAAATATAATAAAAATTGTAATTTTTCTTGTTACTTTTATTTTATTTCTTGGCAAACTTTTGAATTTATTTAAAAGATTTTTTTTTTGTATTTTTCCTTATACCCACCTGATTGTCCTGAATTGTTGTTTAACATAGAGAAAGAAAAAAAGAAAGAGAAAAATTACCATAACGAGTAAGAGGTAATTTTTTCGTTTGGTGATTATGTCATTATGTCATTTCTTTTCTTATTATTTAAATTTAAAATTCTTTATTTTTAGCTTTCACAATAGAATTTTACTCTATTATTTAGCAGATTTCAGAAATCCAATAAATCAAGAATTGTATTTTAATTGGACTTTTTTGTTCTGAATATCTAATATTCATTCATTAATAATTAGAAGTACGACCATTTTATTCTATTCTAAAGTAAGAAAAGTAAAATAATAAACTATTATGCTTGTATTTAACGTAACTCTAGGTGAGTCTTGACCTTCTTGACCATTTTGTCCGCTCCTAGGCCCTGGTTTTCCTGTCTCTAATTCCAAGTTATCTTAAATCTTTCTCGATGTTGGCACCCATTCTTGTTGTAGATCTTCTTTCTCGATGTCTCTTTTTAGACAATTCTACCTTGAACACTCGGTAAACTATCTTCCTGTATTCTCGCTACATATCCTGACCATCGGAGTCTACTGCTCTTTTACGGTGTCCGGTTCATAGAAAAGTGGTTTGATTTTAGAATTTTTTCGAGACTTCCATGTCGCTTATATCGCTTATGAGATCTAATGTGCAAATACTGAAATGATTATAAAAGGTTAATATCTAAAATTAACTAAACGTCTGTTAAAAGCTAGAACTCTCTCATTAGACACAGAGTCTATACAAAAATTTTAAATATATAGATTTTGGTCCAGAAATATTTGTTTTCAAAACAAAAAATTAATCGATATTTTTTCGATTGTGTGGATTTAATTTTGAACGTTGACCATTTGTTAGAAAAGGAATGTTTATCACTTATATAAAGGTTTTGGATCCGGTTTCATGTGGCGTTTGCCTCATGAAATCCGATTATGTGAAGGAAGGTAACAAAAACAAAAATCTATTTTTGAATTGTGGTAATGGGTTTTGGTTATTGACCACATGTTTATCATACTGGAGAAACAATGTTTATCTATATTAATATAATTATGTTCATTCCGAAATCGACTCTTAGTAACAATTTTTACCGATAGATGTGCACCAAATTTACCAAAGTTCGGAGTCATACGTTTGATCATATTAAAAGAAAAATATTCATTTATTAATGCAAACGAATATTATATTACCAATAATATATGTGGAACATATAATTATAGTGTATACAGCTACGTAGGTATGTAATATAAATCTTAGCAATATAAAATAATATATATAAGAATAAAGACGATATCTTTTATTATGTATGAAAGTAAGTGCTTTAAAATTCAATTAAAACACAAACTAGGGTGCGTACCATTAATTATATAAGAGCACATGAAAATCTTAATATAATTGTGTCATAAAATCTTATAAGACAGAATTTAATGAATATATTTCGATTTGAAAAGGGATGGTTCGCAAACATTTCTATTTATTAGAAAATATAATATCCCTACGTTCTGAATATTTTAGATTGTGATCGAAATATATATTCTAAATCGTAATAATTTTAATTGTAAACAATAAAAGAAAATTATAGAGATATTATAAATAGATATTAGTCAAAGTAAACCTTAATTCAAATATGTATGTATCATATAAGTACTAAAGCTTTTCTCTTAAGCTCTTTTCCATTCCGATAAATTTCATGTGAGTGTAAAGTACCTCATCTCACATCGTTGCTCTAGGTATATCAAAACAAAAGCAAAAAAGAAAAAAAATATCCAAAAAATAAAAAAAAATAAAGAAAAACGATGCGAAAATAAAATGGAGGTTAACGAAACCACAATAACATTAGATTTTCTACCTAAAAGGCGTGTCCAACAGATATGAAATTATATCATATTTTACGATAAAGAAAATATACCCACAGTTATGGGTTCTCTGTATCATCTATACTTCTACATCACCCACTGAGTAGATGATATGTATACAAACAAAACATCTATTTCGCTTACGTAAGGGTTGCGCAAAGCAAACCACCCAAAAACAAAACCAGCTTTTCATTTTCCATCATGCTCATAGAAATCCACTTCTATACTTTACTTTCGTTATATATACAAATTTTATTTTATATAGAAAATTTTCATATAACATTTATATACCAGAAGATATGGTTTTCATTTTATACATACGTACCAATAGGTATATTACAAAACAACAAAACGAATAATTTTATGATATGAAAAGCGCAAGCGTCCCAAACCAACTGTGCAATAGATGCGATATTATTTTATGTATTAGACATGAAAATGTTATGGTTTGAGGTGGGTATATAAATTTTTGTTATTTTCTATAAGTTAAAATGCTATAAGTGGCGCTATAAAGGGTGCGATGAAGAAAAATGAACAAAAAGAAAATTATTCTTATTCTTATTCTTCTCAATTCATTTTCAAATAATATATATGAATAAACCCACATTTATCGATATAAATAAAATATCTACCATACGAATAATACTGAGAGATATAGAATATATAGATGATATATGTATGATTGTATATATAATATATAATATATATATTTATCCATAAATAAAATAAACTATAAAAAAGTCACGTACGAAACGTTTTCGCTTAGCTCATCAAATAATTACCCCACCTATTCCCATTTGGGATAAGTTAATACACCCGAGCAGCTATAGAAGAAAAGAAAGAAGAAAAAAAAAGTCGAACATAATAGAACGTGAGGAAAATCAAAACTTTGTACGAAATAGTTATATTTCTTGAAGAACTACAGCTATATTTTTGTACATATAACAACACATACTATCGCTGTGTCAATAAAAGAAAAAAAAAGCAGTAAGACTTATAATCCATGAAAAATGATAGAACATTTTTCAACAAACATATTTTTAAATAAATTAAAATATGCTTTCTTACCTTCTCACTAAAATAACAAAAGTTAGGTAATATACAAAAATATAAATGAGATATAATCTTTTCGCTTATAACAATAAAAAAAAATATATATATATATATTATATACAATAGAGAAAGAAAAGCAGGAGAAGTTATAAGACAATTTAAAAGTGGGTGGCATGAAAATTTAGGGTGGTTTTTTTGAAGTGAAATACGGCATAATATTTTCTTTTATATTCGCTTTGTTCTAAAATTTATGGCTGACACAATCTTAGAATTTTAAACAGAAGCTATAAAAAAGAATAAAATGAAATTTTGTATTGTTGCTTGATTTTTCTTTTATGTATATAATCGTGTCTTATAATAGTGGTTGCCAAAACACCAGATACCTAAATACAATACAGATGTTGGTGAGGTGGAATATTATATACACAGCATTAACATAATACTAAATAGGAATATACACTAATATTATAAGCCCTATATGAATATAATATCTATTTAAAATTTTATATCAATAAAATTCAGCAGAAAAAAAAATTAATGAAACACTTCATTTTAAATAAATCAATTAGGGCACTCAGCATGGACACCTAATATATTATATATTGACAACGAAATGGGATAGAAAAATTTAAAATTCACCCTCAAAACAAAAAAAAAGCAATCATTGACGGATATTCTTTAATAAAATGTGACATGAAAAATCCATGCTAAGAAAAATTAAATCAGTGTTAGAGACAAATCGCCAATTTGTATTCTTAACATGAGGTGTATTTAGATTTACCATCCCCTTTCGTATAATAAAATACACCTACTGAACATTCACCGCGCGGTAGAAAATTTATAATTTTTTTGTTGTTTTTTTTTTTTTTTTTGCTTATTTAGAATAATGCTAGCACGTTCTTGTTTATATGAACAGTTAAATAAAATTGCGAAAAAATAATAAAATTGAACAATGGGAGGTCGTTTTGGGACGTTTATTTTCCATACATATTGTATTTAAGAACGAACAGATAGATTATAGGATATTGATTGTTTTTAAATTAAAAAAAAAACAAAACAAAACAAAACAAATATACATATACAGTAAATTTATTAGGAAGAGATGAAAATATCATTTAAATCACTCAATTTCTCTGATGCGATTACTGATTTAATTATCATTTTAAGAAGATTTTTGCTCACATCAGATTCACTCTCATATAACACATACCCATTATATTAATATATTATATATTATTTATATGGAATAGTTACACGCAAATAAATCACGTAAAGAAGATTAATCTTACATATTATATTCTTAAAAATGATTAGGATTTCAGAAGCTTCTTTAGGTAATTTGTCATTTGTCATTTATTTATTAGCCATTCGTAAATGATATCACAATGAAATGCATTAAATAATATAATGATTAATATTGTTATAAATATGATAAGTTTATAATAATGTTCAGTGTTGCCTCTATTTTTATAAAATAATTTAGTGAAAACCAAAATATGAATATTATTTTGTTAAACCGAAATTGTGTGGAGTATTCGATAATTTTATTTCATTTAACTAAAATTTCTGTTAATTTTGCTATCGAAATTTTTTTGAATTTAAGTCTTTTATGCTGTAGAATCTTTTTTTAAAATATCTATTTCTAAATCACAATTAAAAGGAAAAATTAATTATATAAAGCAAAAGTATGGACTATTCGACAAAAACTATTTTCTTCAAAATCGATGTAGGGCTCTGAAACTTTAAAAACATACTATTTTCTGTTCAAAAACTTAAAAAAGATACTATCGGCAAAATCGACATAGGGTTATATTTTTTTTCAAATCTCAGGGAAGGGGGGGAAGTACCCCTGAGGAAAAAAATATATTAAAAATCTAAACCGATTGCTCCGAACCGATTACTATATTACAGTGAAAAACTGCCCTTAAAATTGATCCAAATATTCACATTTTTTTTTTTATTTTTAAAGGGGATGCGCGAGGGTCAAAATTTAAACAAACATCTACAGATTTAATTTTTCAGAACAAAGTAAACAACAAAAATAAGTCTTACAAATACATCTTTTTTGTTATTGACCAATAGCCAGTTATAGTAATTAAAATAAATGTTTATGCAACCTCGTAGAAAAATTCCTAAAATAAAAACTGTAGATATTTTGAATACTTTGTTTGAAGTATAAAATTCTTGCATAAAATTTTCTGTAAATAATCAATATTTTTTTTTCTCTCAATTTAAAAAAAAAATCATATACACTATATATAATTTTGCAGTACAGCCAAATAGTCGATGAATTTAAATCTAATATTATATTGCATACCTAGATGTATTTGT
>JAABKK020012374.1:0-22190 GCA_011634745.2 Catotricha subobsoleta
AGCACATAGAAACTAGCGCTTGCGGAATAATTTATAAGTGTAATGACATTTAACTCCCCCGTTTAGCGCATAGAAAGCGCTGCCGTCTACAGTCGCTGTCAAGTCCGAATATCGCTTTAATTTACGATTATTACTCCATAAAATTAGGATACAGAAATTTCAAAATCTTTATTGGCGAACTGCAAGTAAAGAGTCGCCGCTAGCGGTTAACTTTTGATCTACAAAATAACAAAGGATTCTAACGGCACTCATCATCTTTTTTGATAGCTTGACAGTTCTCATCATCTTTTTTCATATAAAAACTATTGCCACCTAGTGATCATGCAGTTTGTCAATGTCGATTCTAGACAATACGTGTGCTTATCAATATTGTGATGCATTGACCTTAAATCTTTGACTATATACATTATGAACTGCTGGGCGTACTGTCATTTACATACAAATCATACAATTAGGCTTGTCGCGACGAGAAAAAAAGTACTTCGCTACTGTAAGATGCTGTATGTTATACGCCAAAATCACAAATTATTTGAGGTTAATTAATAAAAATAAAAATTAAATATTTCTATTTTGCTTCAAACACACTTTCTGCTAGTTGAAAAATAGTTTGTTTGATCATTTCTTTCAATGAAATGTGCAAATAAACTGTGTAATACACAAAAAAATCAGAAAATAATGTTTTTATTTTGACGTCTTACATACAGCATCTTTTTATGGCGAATTGATATGTCATCGCGACAAGCCTAATAAAATCTTATGTCTAGACCTAGCCACACTCCAGCCCAAAGCGGGAAACTAAAGAACTATTTTTATAAATAATATCTCATATTATCGGATGCGGAAAACTATTGAAACTATTTTTCTATGCATATACTACAAGAAGGGAAGAGAGAAAGAGAGATTAGATCATCACTCGTATTTAAAGCGACTGCGTCACGTCAACCGCATTTTACATGACAAAAACCTGATTGCGGTCTTCTTGTTGGGCTTAAAAGTTTGAATAGGTTTGTACTTTTTTTTGTAAGAACTTTTCTTTAAGGTTCAAGCGTTAATGAAATATATTGAGAAAGAAAGTACAATCCTGAATTTTCAACTTTTTAAGCACAATACAAAAATCGCAATATTTTCTAAGTTATTATATATGGTTGATAAGATGACATCCAGTACAATTTCCGCTGCTTTTTCCATAAATTTTTCATAGAAAATGTCAAACTCCTTGAGGAACCTCTAATAAACATCAACCGATTTTAATTCTTTTTTTTTTCAGTTTCGGTTTCAGACTGAAATTTTGAAACTTTTGACAGCTTGTCTGTCAAAATCCGTGCAAAAGAAAGTATTTCACGGTCATCCTAAAGTATATATATATTCTAGATCTTTGGCTAGAAGTCCGTAGTTAAAGTTACAATTTTTAAGTAAACAACAATTTGTTTTTTTTTTCATTTTATGATAGTTTTTCTAATAATTTTAATTGACACTTACCTGTAACTGTTAATGTATGTATCCTTCTCCGATTGAAAGGTCAAAACTAGTTTACGTAACTGTGCTTGCTCTCTATATTTCAATAAAAAAATTATTTGGAGTTTTATTTAAAAAAAAAATCCAAGTAATGTGGTTTCATTTTTTACTTACATTCTTTCATACAAAATTTCAGCAAGTAATTTAATTGGATAATCAGTTTTTAAGGCCGTATAGTACGGTATATACAGGTTCATATTCGCATTCTCTGGACTAAAGAAAGTGAGAAAATCAATTCAGTTACATCACGCCTCGGAAAAATAACATTGTTCAGTATACATTTGAAACTATGGTTAAACAAAATGATTTGAACCATTGTTCCAATGGACACCATTGATTATAACCACAAAAAAAATTAAATAAATATTTTTATATAGCCACAATTTAAAGAAAATTAAATGTTTCAAGCGTCTACTCTATTTTTGTTTATTAGACGTTAGTTTAGCAGCTTAAATTACGGTATTTTTTTCACATATGAGACAATGAAATATACAACGAAACATAAAACAATATTTCAGCTATTTTTTTTCGCAATATATCTACTGAAATAAATATATACTTAGTTGTTCTATAGCTTTTCACTAAACAAAATCTTTTGCACGTTCACGTAATAGCGCTTTCAAGGTTCCTGTGCGTACTGCGTATATGCCCGCTATTTAGCGGCTCTCTATATCTTTATTCGCTAAAATTCAAAAATATTAGCATTGCTTTTGCTAAATACGTTCAGAAAATAGCGACGCTATTCGTTACTAGCGAATTAGCATCGCTGGGTCATTTTTCTACTTAACAACTTGTTTTGATAATTTTGCAAATAGAATATTAATTATTATTAACAATTCTGAAATTAGCGTAAATTTTTTAGCATAAAACTAAAGCTTCGCTAAATGGGGAGTGCTTGCAGGGTGGGTGTGAGGTCATTTGAAATATAAGACCATTAGCTGCGTATCCCCAAAGGGGGTGTCATTCCTATGTTTATGAGGGAAGGGGTATCTTCATCTAGCCTAAAGTTAGTCCAAATCTGGCGTAAATCGGAAGCTTCGCTAAACGTGAAGAGCTTGCAGGGTGAAGGTGAGGTCATTTTGAAGTTAAGCCCTAGGGCTGTCTATCTTCAAAAGGATATGTCATTCCTATATTTTGGGGCTGAAATATTAATTTTGGTAGAATCTATTTTGGCTGACATAAAAGTGTAATTTAGTCTTTGTCAAAGCTAGATTTCAATGCCAAATCCCTCCGAAACATAGGAAGAACATCCCATTTTGAGGATAAGCTATAGCTTTCAAATAACCCTACCCAGAGCCTGCAAGCATCCCCCATCTATTGGAGCTTTCGATTTAAGTTGATTTACGCTAACTTCAGGGTGATTCATTATTAATGAAAATATATATCCGTCGATATTACTAATTATGTTTGTAAACTATAAAACAGCCATTGATGTGGTTATTAATTTGTAAGATTGTAAGATATTGCATCGAATGAAAATAAAATTAACGGATAAACGAAAAATATCGGCGACGTTATCGCGCAATTAATGATCGAAAATATTAGCGGTGCTATATTGTTATTCGCTATATTAGCCTTGAGTACATCATTACATTTATTTATAGACCCTGATGTGATAAAAGTTCGAAAATATATATTCATTTATTAATTTCAAAAAGTTTCAATACCGATTAATTGGTGCGCGACTTCATTTTTATTAAAAAAAAAGAAAAGCAGAGGTTATACCACCCAAACAAAAATAAGGGGGGGGGCAGTATCACCCGTAAAACCAAAAACAGAAGAAAAAAATGGGATCCCAAGACAAATAAATGAAATATTAAAAAAAAAAGTCAGTAGTCGCTTTCGTTTACTCACCTTTAGTAAAATCAGTAAAAAAATTATCGCTTTCATTCTTATCAAATTAAGTATGAGTGAAAACGACAAAAAAATTACTATTTTTACTAAAGTTAAGAAAACGAAAGCGACTAGTAATGTATATTTTGGTCTCTTGGTATATCAACAATCAAAAGCCGCCCAGAATAATGATTAACTTAATAATGTGTGAGAATAATTTTCAAATACACATCAAAACTATTGATTGCTATTTTTAGCGTATAAGATTTTTTTTCATCCATTCCATTGAATCTTATAATAAAATTTAGCTTTAGTTTGAAGCAAACAAAAATTGATTTGTAATATGACTTACAGCAAGAAAAATCTGTCGACTCCAGCTCTTGTGTTACCAATTTCACTAAAAAAAAAAAAAAAAACAAAGAAAAAAAATAAAACAACACAATTATCTCGTGTCCCTCATATAGTTTTAGCTGATATAATTTATATAAATTCTAAGCGCTGTAAGCATTAATGCGGGTTACCTGCGAATCAAGTATATTTAAATCCTAACTTTTGTTAAACTTTAACTTCGGTTTAACTGCACTAAATCTTGTGTTACGTACTTTGCGGTTTCACGATATCCTATTATATAAATAGGTTTAACGAAACCCAACATAAAACCTCGAAGTTTATGCAAGTTTCACTGGAGTGGAGGTTTATCAAAAGCTCGAGTTACAACATTGTTGATGCTTATGGCCCTAAATGAAATAACAATTCGTCGTGTACCAGTTCAAAAGTAAGACATCTTAAAACATAAATTTGATGCATAAGGTTGGTATCTGTATACGTTATCAATATATAGATACAACCTTTTGCCGCAAATTTATGTTTTGAGATGGCTTACTTTTGAACTGGCACACAGCGAATTGATATTTAAAATGTAAATATTATTATATTACCCTTTGACTTTCGTATTTATATAAGCGCACATTTCTCTCTTCAAACTTTCGAAATCACTATAAGGTGGTTAAAGCGTAGACAAATAAATAAATTTATTATTCTAGTAATTCAGGACTATATCAGATTATTAGAATAAAATTAATATTTAGCGCCAAACTTACATCAATGGAGTGAAGAATTCTAAGAAGATATGCTTATGTTGAAATGGAATAGAATGTATGTAAGCAATGTGTGAATATTTTCCTTCTGTTGCACCACCACTTATACATGAGGACGTTCTTATATTCTTGTAGTATTGGGCTAGCCTGGATGAGAAAAATATGAAATCATGAAATTCGGTGACTTTTGTCTTATCATTAATCATAATTCTACCTAAATTAATATTACTTACATATTAATTTTCTGACGATAAAATTCGTTGACCCTGTAGATTTTAGAAATGATGTAATTTTCATTTTCTTATTATTAAGTGTTTTGCATTTAAGCAATGGATTTTGACAAATATATTCACTAAGATAAGTTACTCTAATATGTAATTAAGCGAATATCGCTCCACCTCCCACACCAAAGAAAAATTGAATTTATGTCACAATATTTTTGTGTGAAAGTCTCTTAAAGTCCCCAAAAAAGCGGAATAAATCTCCAAAGATCCTTCTTAAAAAATTATTGATATCGCAAATTTTACTTCATATTTAAAAAAAATTTTTTTTTGAAAATATTAAAGTATTTTAACGTACGCGTTATAGGTTTGATCATTTTTTTTAATTTTTTGTTATTTGTCCACCCCCATTAATCTTAGGATGGGGATAATACTTATCTACTATGTTGTAGAGTGACTGAATGTGATCTCAACTCCAAAAGGTCAATGGTCATGCTTAAAGTTCAAAGGTCATGTCCAAAGTTCAAAGGTCAAATGTTATTTATCCCAGAAACTAGTGAGCCAATCGGCATAAAACTTATAATATGTTGTCGAGGGATTGAATGTAATCTTGACCCTATAATGGCAATGGTTATGGCTTGAGGTCAAAGGTCAAATTTTCGTTTATCTCGAAAATTAGTGGGTTTATCAGCGATAAAACTTATACTGTGTTGTAGAATGACCGAATCTGAATTTGACCACAAAGGGTCAAAAGTCGGCGTTGCCTATGGCATTTTCTATAGAGGTATAAAATCACTATTGTAATTTACATGTAGTGCATATTATAATGAAATGAATCCTAATCCAATTTTATTTCAATTTAATACTTTTACCAGATGGAGTTTTCTCTGGATTTAGTGGTTGGATATTGGTGGGTATTATACCAAAAGATGCTATTATACCAGTCTTGTGCTCGATAAAATAAATAAGATTAAGATTACATTTGGATGTTTATTGACCCTAGGGATCCGATTTGGTGCTGGTAGACGGAAAAACAAGAGAATAAAATTTTGAGTCTCTCGGTAACATTCCTAACAAAAGTGAAGTCCAATCCGATGGCAGCTTTTCTTTTTTTTTAGAAACAAGACTTGGCAATTTGAAGGTAATATTATCAAAAATGTAATTATGATGATTTTCTTTTGTAGACTAAACGTAGATTTTAACTTAAATCAAAATATCTTACTTATATGAATTGTAAATTAGATTCATCAAAAATTGTTGTTTTGATTCTTGGGTTGACCTAAAATGAATATAGAAAATTACACAAATTATAAATAGTTTTGTACACACAGACATGAAATTTATATTTATAATTAAAACAAACAAAAAAACGAAACGAAATACCTGCAAACACGACCTTCAACTGCTTTCAAAATTCGCATTTTAAAATTATTTGGTGGATTATCCAGAAATGTTTGTAATTCGGTTTTTTCACCTGGATTCAATTTCCTAAATTCAGAATTTCATAAAACAAAAAATTAAAAAAATACTGTTAAATATTAAGAATAAATTTTTAGTTCATTTTTAGTTAATCGTCGCCACAACAACCTCAAAATTTTCTTAATTTAAAATTTTACGAATAATTAAGAAAATAATGTGACAAAAAAATTTAGTTGTTTTGCAAAAGAAAATCCATGAAAAACACGTTATGCAATAAAATAATATTAGTTTTCTTTTTTTTGAAATAGTTTTTCCTGAAAAAACTCTTTAATCCCTTTTCTTTTTTGGTGTACCCACAGTAAACCGAACTGAACGTACACATTTTAAAACAGCACCCCGAGGTTCATATTTTCTGCGTCCTTCCCTTAAGTTAAAATGTACTTTATGAACGATTATATCGGCCAATCCTGAGTCACAAGCATCACAAAAGTTTCATTTTCAGAGATCATTAACTTAACTCCCACTTAAGCAAAAAAAAAATCCCTTATAATTTATGTTGCCGTAGGTTTAATCTCCTCCGATATCCAACAAAATATTTTTATGGTAAAAAAAACTGGAAATTTTCAGGATTGTTCCAAAGGACATAACATAACAGAATAAGGAAATATTAGACCGCTTTCCGTAATTGCCTTTCAATTTCTTCTGGACCATTTTTAAATTTCGCCCTCCTTCAATCAAGTGACGTTTTAAAAATGCTTTTAAGCACACAATTGTTATATTTGTTAAATGCTTAAAAAACATTTCATATTGTAATAAATTTTGGTATATTTTAAAGTAAAAATCAATCATACTCTTCGAGATTAATGTAATTGTTTTTATAATCGGTTATCTCGTGGGTATAAGCTGCAAATTTTGCACTAAAATGATAAAAAGATTTATTTTTTTATTATTAATTAAAACCGTTTTTAATTCGCAATTTATTCAAAATTAATTATTATCGATAAAAAAAAATAATATATAAATGAAAATCATATCCAGAATTTTGTAGGTTTCAATATTTTCATCTTAAATAAAAACTGATTGCGAAAACGATCGCTAATATCTTTGAAACTGTGAATTGTTTAAATTCAAGAATTTTTTAACTCTAAATTTAATTTATATCAATTTCAGAGAAATATTTTAGTTATTTCCTATTAAATGGAAAATCCACTTACCTATGGTGCTCATTGATGTACGTTTGAATAAACTGTGCTCGAAGCTGGTCGCCCTTTGGTGAATCACTGTTAAATTTCAAATAATTTTAATACAAACAATACTTAATTGATTGAATATGTGAGAGGGTGGTGCCATCAATTAACTCCCACTTTTGTAATAACTTCTAAACGGAGGGTCCTACATAAAAGTTATCCATTACCGACCCCAACTTTTTTTTTTGGATACGCATCCAATGGCACCCTATTTACCCCCTCCGACACCACCACAATATATTTTAGTGTGATTTTTTATAGAAGAGAAAAGTCACACTAGAGATAGGTCAAAGGGGAGCACCAACGGGGGAACCATTGTCTCCAAAAATAAGTTGGGTTCGGTCATGGATAGCTTTTCTGTAGGACCCTCCGTTTAAAAGTTATTACAAAAGTGGTGATTAATGCGTTCTGGGGATAACTGCGGACACCTGTGAAGGTTGATTTGTTATTTTGAATTTTTATCAGTGATTGAAACGATCTTTGATCTAAAGATCAAAACACTTAGATCATTTTCACTGATCTATGATGTGATATATGGATCTTTTTAGAATTAGTGATCATTTGATCTAAAAAATGATCAAATTTATATCAATTTATCTTTATTTATATTCTATTCTTTTTCCTAAGGCGATGCATTCACATGGCTTTAAATTGGAATTCAAATTACGGACTCAACGCTCTCATTGGTTCTGTATGTCTCGACTTAACATATTACACTATATACAATTTAAGTTTGTCAAATGAGTCTGAAATATCTGTCTGATTTTTGTATTTGAGTTCCATATCGCTTCAATTAATATCCCAAATAAGAATTTACTTCGAAATATTTCTTTCTATTCGGGTATTGAAATAATATTAAAAAATTATGAATACCCCATAAAGATAAACATAACAACAATAGAATTTGAATACTTCGCTAATTGAGATGTCTCAAAAATTCAAGAGAATGCGATAAGCTCTTCGCACATTATTTATGTATATATGTTTTATTTCGCTCACTCTAATGTATTTCATTGCGTTGAATTTTTGAGACATCTTTACACAAATCTTGCTGATTAGAGACCCAGATTTTATGCCAAGTAAATGCAGCTCATGAAGCCAAATTAAAAAAGAAACAGCATTTCCCAATAATTATTTAAGCTTCAAAATGAAAAGTGATGCGTATTTTTGATGAACTCTAGATCTTTTTGTTTGTGATCGATTTCAAATACTGTTGCACTTAATGTATATCGAATTATAGATACTTACTCAAATGGTGGCAGCTGTGTATAGACAGTATTGCTATAAACTGGATTTCTATGAAAACAAAAAATAAAACGGATTTTTCAAAAATACAAATAATGGATGGAGAAATCAACGGTTTTTATGTTATGATTGTTAAAAATCACATTGAACTTTATTGACTACCAGTTTTTTTTTATTTTTAATTCCTATATGTATCCAAGTGAAAAAGAGATAAAAACACGAATGAAATAGTTTACTATAGCAGAAATCTTGTATAATATGAACGGACTGGAAGTGTTATGATGTTATGAAGTGGTAAGAAGGGTTAACTTATACTATTTGTAAAAGATTTCCAGTCTAGTATTTGAACAGTTTATATTTCTGTGCGAGCGTGAGGACATATGATCGTAGGGTGCTGCCTATTTCTATGGACAAATAAGAGAATTATCTTAAGACTTGAGACTGATTGTATACCCAAACGGAATTCATATATTTCTACTGCATTTTTTTTTTTTGTTTTAATCTGCAGAAATATGTTTAAGAGGGCTATGTACCAAAAACCCTAGTTGCGCTACCCGCATTTTCTCGGAAATGACTTTAAATGATGGAAAAAGTTATATGCAAACTTCAAGACGCATCTTTTGTCTCGTGTATGTAGAAATTACATTTTTGATTTTTTTTTTATTTACCCGAGATATAATTGAAAACGAAAAAAAAGTACATAAAAATTATATGAAAAAAAATATTAAAGCTCTTTTGTGCGACCTTCCTCAATTTACAGATTTCCTGTTTACACTTATAGGCTATGTTGAAATAATTGAAATAATGTGAAATGACACAAAGTTATTGAAAATATAAAAAAATAATAAAAAATTGGCAACATTGCACGCGAAAGCTTTTGCGGCTACATAGCACTCTTAATGAATTTTATTAGATTCCGAGAAAATACAAACAGCGTAGCGTACGAATATAATCACATGATTTTATAAACATTCGTATGATTTCAAGAATAAGGGTCGTGTTTACCGACAACAGAGGTACAGGCACACAGATTCAAAACTTTGCGCATAAACAAAGCATGGAATAAGCTTATATTAATGTGTTGGCACTTATAAATGTGATCGCAATATTAGTTAATGAAAAAAAAAAAAAAATTAAAAAGATTTTACAAAAAATTACACTACAATTCCATTAATTCTATTGCATTTGATTAAGGACTTACGATTCAATCCATTTCCTTGTTGTAGATAATAATTCTTTATCCGGCATATGATACACAAACTTTACTGTTTCAGTCATATAAGTTGGATTGAGTCCATTACTAAAATTTCAATGGAAATTAAATTTTATTATTTGTTTGCGCTGAACGAACAGAAAGTTCTATCTGCGATAACACTTAAATCTCATTAAAGTCTGGGGGGATGAATTTCTAAATCAAAATTTCATCTTTGCATTTGCTTTATTTATTTAATTATTAAAAATTTTCACAAATAGAATACGTACTCGGCTATATAAGACTTTATGAGACTGCTTACGGCTTGACGAGCTAAACTAAGTTGGCTACAGGAAAAAAAAAATAGAAGAAAGATAATTTCACTACAAATGTATTATATATTTTAGTTGCTGTTTTGGTAGCACGTAATTTCTATTTGGTTTTCATACCAGCAAAACAAAACAAAAAAAAGAAGTTATTTATATTTACCCTTGAAGAAAATGACATGATGCAGTAATTCCAGTAAAATCGCTAAAAAATTACACATAATTTTAAAAATGATTCTGTGAATTCATGTTAGAAATAATCGCTAATCTAAATCCTAAACCGATCCGAATTTGGATGAACCTCACTGAGAATTTCTCCGATATAATTTTGATATAAAACCCATTTCATAATTGATAAATTTACAATACGTTTTGCATATTATCAACTTATATTTGGATACGTAATTATTTTTGATAAACCGTTTGATGGGAATTTATACTTACAAAAATTTTCCATATGAATGTAATGTTGATAAAACACGTTCTTTGTGTAATTTGATATATTCAAAATGTGCACACTTTTGTTCAACATCAATTGCTAGACAATTTTGATCGTTTTGCATATAATGTGTATGAAATCTGTTTCAAAAAGTAGATTAATTAATTGTAAAGCAAAAAAAAATCCAATACTCTTTGTAATATTCAGTTAGTTTTACTTACTCAGAAATGATTTTATCAGCTTTTTCGGTTGTGCTAAATTTCATTAATAAAATTGTTATAGAGATATATAATTATGAAAGAAGTTTTATATCAAATAAGGGAATTTGGACAAATTACGTACCGAAACGTGAACGCAACGTATGTTGCACCCATTTTAATGTGTAAGGGCCATATTTTATCAATCGTAGCTTAAACTTGGTTTAAAGTAAAACTCAGTTTAGCTTGAGTTTAAACTAAGTTTAATTTTATTTCATTTTTTTCAATCATAGTTCTGTTAGATATTACCATACAAATTTTTGCTTAAACTGAGTTTAACTTAATCGCCCGATGTTGCTTAAAGTTAAACTTCAGTTTAAGTTAAACCGTGCGATTGATAAAATGGCGTTAAATGTCACATTTCACCGAATAATTTACGCTACGGAAATATTTTGACGTTTTTTTTTATTATGTTTTTACGTCTACGGTATATCCCCAAACTCCCCAATATACACATTATACTTACTCTTTATTTATAGTCTCAAATGCACGTTGTACATTTTTCGGATCCTGCATCCATACAGCATCACCCATTCTGCCACAAATAACCAAAAAAAAACAAAAGGAATAAAAATAAACATTTATAAGAATTCCTCTATTCAATAATAAAACAAATTTATTATTACCTGAATTTCCTTCTGTCTACAAGATCTACAACAGACATTTGATATTCATTTGAATAATAACGGAAAACTTGCTCCCCCGGTAATCTGTTAACATAATTATTATGAAAAAATAATACGATATAATAATTCGTATTGAATCAAATATTTATATTCGGAATAAATTTTCGAATAGATTTTCGATATATTTGTAAATCTTAATACCGAATACGTTATAACCACTGAACAAATTAATGTCCATAACTTCACAGTTAATTTATTGAAGAAAAGATTAAAACATTGAATTCTCAAACGGATTCTTGATCAGCGACTACTAATTTGATGTAGAATTATTAGTGAACTTGCTGATAATGTATACTCGTATGTGCTGGTTGTTGGTTAATGAGTTCTTGTTTGCTAAAATTAGACTTCGATTTCATTGTTTATGAAATTGAATTGAGATGCACTACCTACATGTGAAGCATGGAAGTGAACTTATAGGTTTATTTATTTATTTTCTTTGCGGTGTCTGTCCCCATCTTAATCTCAAGAAATGGTGGCCGGATGGAGATAATACTTATACTATGTTACGCGAGTGACTGAATGTCAACACAAAAAAGATCAAAGGTCATGCGGCCAAAGGTCAAATGACATTTTTCTCAAAAGCTAGTGATTCAATCGGGATAAAACTTAAATCATATCAAATTCACTAAGAGAATAGAAAGAATGGCAGTTGTCGAATATATTGTACGAGTTTTCTTTTCTTTAAAATATTTTGGCGCGTGCTCAGGCAATCACTTTGCCGGTACTGAGCACCTCCAAGCGCACCTCCAAGCACCAGTCCTCCTACGGGCCTGCGAGTTAGGCTCTTTTTTTTACAATCTCGGAGGCTGAAATACTTGCTTCACCACCATAAAATACATATTGGTAAATTCAAAATATTTTCAATAAATCACTTTATAATTAAGCAAATATCGAACGAATTATGTTTTTGAATGACGTTGCAAAATACATGTGGGGCGAAATGATACTTGAGCCTTTCTGTTTTTCTGTATGTGGGGCTCGGGTCTCGCCGCCATACCGTAGTCGGCGCCTATGAATTGGATACACCGGGTAAACTAAGTGGAGTCACACTCAAAAGATATTACATTATGTTATATGATCTTCAAGAAATTACAATTTACAGTGCAGCAGCCAACGAGTCATGACCAACATGGCGTCAAATGCACATATTTTTCTCCTTTTTTCCCCTCAAAGTCTATTGTTTTTGATACGATTTGTAGAAAAAGACAAATTTCGTGATTCATGACTCGTTGGCCGGCACTGTATATCAAAAAGATTAATGAAATACATGAAGGTTTCTGACAATTACATCAGTAATAATTTCGTCAGCACTGACTTTTATTTATCATATTAATGGTCATATATTTGCAATAAAGATATTTTATTTAAATATGATAGTTGATAGATATTTTATTGATTACCAGGTACCAGCTTATGACTAACACCGGATTATCATTTAAAGAGTTATTTCATTTTCATGTTTTAAAGTGAAACCAATAAAAACTTACAAATTTTTGGAGTAGATTTTCAATAATTCATTGAATTTGACAGTATATCTTTTTGGAAGAACATAAAAATCATTTAAAATTAATTTATTCAAACATACTAAAATAAGTAATGACAGAAAAAAGATTCCATTAGTTTTAAATTTCAAATAAAATTAAACTTACTCAGCCAAATGGACATTGTAGAAATTAACCATAAGTTTTGCCTTTTCCAAATCTTTGTCTTTTGCCGGTTTATTTGTCCAGTTTGGCACAAGGGATATCCTATTTAAATTAGTATATCGACGATATTTAGTTTATTTTTTTATAATATAAAAAAAATAATAATTTTATATTCATACTCTAAAAATTCCTCCTTCAACGATATTAATTCCACGCTATTAAGATTGGTGATTAGCTCAATAACTTCATCTTGTCTAATACTTTCGTCTTGTATGTAACTGAAAAATTCAAGTTTAAAAATTATGTTATAGATTCAATTTGATAGATGATTTGAATTTTTTGATTCTTACGGTGTAAGAAGTTCTTCATTAATAGTCGTTTGTGCTTCTTTCAAAGAACTGAAGATATAAAACAGAAAATAAAAAATGAGAATTTTATTAAATGAAATAATTATCGTTTGTTCAAAATTTATTTCACATATATTGGATCATTTATTTATTTATTTATTTAATGGCTTTATATGCCAAATAAAAGTTCATAAATTCACAAAACATTTACAAGATTTATAATTTATAATGTACGTATTAGAGATGAGCGGCGAATATCCGTATCCATGGATATCCACGGATGCGGATACAATTTCTGACTTGCGGATACGGATTTTGCGAATAAAAAATATATATGATATTTAAAAATGATAGTTTGAATAAAATAGTTGGGCAACTCTCACACTAAATTGACATCAAATTAAATAAAATTAACTCGTCGTGAATCGTTCACTCTAAATAAACGAAAAATTCCTCTCTAATCTTCTAAATTGTTGGTCGAAACTCTTATTTAGTCAATAATAAAATTATTAGTTAATATCCGCGGATAAAATTAAATCAGTGCGGATACTTGCGGATGCGGATATAATTTTTGGTATCTCTAGTAGGTATACACTTATACAGTGAAAATCCTCAAAGACGGACATTCAAGGGCCCCAAAAAAAAATTTCCGCCTTAGAGAAGGTTTCCGCTCTTATGGATTTAATCTATATTATTTTATTTTAAATATACGCAAAAGATGTTATAAATTATACATATTTTAGGATGACAATTATTTCGATACATCTTTATTTTTAAAACTCTGTATGGTTTTTGGCAACGGACCGATGCTATTTGAAATATTTTCGGCGAAAAAAACATTCGACGAAAATGTTTTCGGCGCAAATGTATTTCGGCGAAAAGGTTTTCGGTGAAATGACTGGACACCATTCGTTGCATAATTCAACGAATATTGATCATGTGCAAACAAAACTTAACGATATTCTTTGGACGTATTGACGTTTAATTTCCATTGTTCTTATGTGTTTTAAAACGAGTTTGACGTTTAGTTTGCACTGGAATTAATAGTCAATCCGCCCAATGAAATATTCGATAAGTTTTTTTTAACACAAATGCACGCGATCAATAATGCCAGTTTATTCAGAACATTTTGACAAAGAAAAATAATAATAGACGTTGGCCAAACTATATTTCCGCCAGATGTCGCGTCGTATGATTCAAGTATTAAAATGCATTATAACACGGTTAATTTTAATTAATCTTACGCTTAATATATTTGTAATTAATTTGAAGCAAATATGTTGATAATCATTGAGCATATTTTCAGACCAATAAAATCAAAATAAATAATTTTAACATTTTATTTCAGTTTTAATTAGTCTGAAAATATTATCATTGACTGTAAATATGATTTCCATAAATTAATTACAAATATATTAACTGTATGATTAACTAAAATTAATATACTGAATATCACCATGTTAAAATGCATTTTTATACTTGAATCATACGACGTGACGTCTGGCGGAATAAAAAGTTTTGCCAGCGTCTATATGTAAAAAAAAACAAAAGGGGTGGTATTCTCGTGGCACGACCTTTCCGAGATTGTCAACCAATGCCACCCACCAGCAGCAAATAGCATGATTGTAAAACACTTTCTGTATGTATATCGGTAGATATATAATATAAAATAAATGTGGGCCTTTTTGCCTTTCTTCTTATTTGGTTCCTTTTCAAATGTAGGTAGCATAGCAACCTCTATAAACAATTATTATGCAGATTATAAAAATGAACTTACGTAGCATATTGCTTTTTAAGAACGTCACATAATACATTAAAAATAGATTGTGAATTAAAATCTGCTTTTTCAATATCGTTTTCATTAGTTTTGTCAAGCCTTGAAAAAAAAATATATAGCATTTGTTAACAATTTCATTTACATTTATTTCTTGAAAAATGTATATGCTTATGCTTACCTATCTAGAATAGTGAAAAATTGTTGCATTGTAGCACATTTTGTGTCAGAGGTTTCCAGATATTGAGTTTGTGCATATTTATCGGTAGAAGGGTCAAGGCATGTAGAGTCATCTCGGCGATAATATTCAACAAATCTAAATCATAATTTAATTAAGTTGTATCAGGTTAACATAAAACTATGTATGTAAAAAATACTCTAAAAGGGTTGAATATCTGCATCTCTTTCTTATCTCTTCTATGGCGGAAAATTATAGAACAAAGTGTTTGTCATAGAAAGAGTTAAGAAAGTGATGCAGATATTCTGCCTTTGACGATTTTCACGTATATATATATTTTAAGTTAATTGCATCGCTGCCGCTATTGCAATTCAATATTATTCAACAACAACATAATATTACTCATGATACTAGCTATGTTCTTTTGGTAAGAGTAATCTGATTTAACAGATTGAATCTCTTAGATCAGTTAATTTTTGTGTTCGTTTGGTTGTGATTTATGTGATTTGACATTTCGCGACGTACTGAAGAAACGCTGCGGTAGGTAAGTGATTAATCAGATTGAAGTGATCCCTATTAACAATTCTCGTTCCTAAGGCATTCCTGGGGAATTCCCTAGTGGAAACGTTCCCAAGACGATACCAGTTCGTGGGAATTCCTCAGGGACTCCTTGGGAGTGATTTTGCCTGGGGAAATCAATAATTTTGTCTTTCTATGGGAAATCCTGGGGAAGACTTCGAATTTCCCCTTTCCTCGGGAATGCCCGGGGACCGGCAAAATCGTTCCGAAGCAGCTCCTGGGGTATTCCTAGGGAAAAATCCCAAAACGTTCCCAAATTTCAAATTGTTATTAGGGGATGATGCTATTTTGCAGAATCTTTTAAATCATTTTCAAATCACTTGTCAAAAGTTAACAAAAATTGTCAAAAAAATGTAATTCCGATGTTTTGTATATCAAATTTCAAATGGACGCGAATGATTTATGTTAAATCATCGAAATGATAATTAAATGTCAATAACAATAATAAAACTTAACGTCCGAAATTTTACCAAAAGAACATCTTCAGAAACTGATTAAAGTAGTGATACTAAAAATATGTATATGTATAATTAAATGATTTAAAAGATTATTGGTACCGCGTCTAATCACTTTAAGCATGCCACAAGAACATAGCTATTGTGATCAAGACAGCCAAGTTTATGTATGAAACCATGAAAGTCAAAAATTTATAGATTTCAAGTTTTTCCAATTTTATCCCCATTTTAGCATTGGAAATAAAATAATAAAGAGTATGAAATAAATTTACAGAAGAATTGGGACTGTAACTGAAACTATAATGTCCATTTGGATGCACCAAAAATAACTTTAAAACCAAATTTCTGTTACATATTTATTGTACTTACTTCAAATAATAAATGTTATATAGATTTTGATTGGTTTCTATATTTGAATGTCTAGAAATATTTTGAATAATATTAATTTCAATTTCATTAATTAAGGTTATGCATGAAATGCATGTTAAATGTTTTAAATGTGTTAATTGCCCATTTCAAGCATATTTTGAAACGACCATTACAGTGGCTCAGACATAGTTAATATATACTTCGTATAGAAAGGCTATGGTGGGCGCTGTTTCATACAAATATTGTGTATACATTGAAATTTTCTCATGACAGTAACCGCTCAATGATTTGTCTCAATTTTCATATGAACGAAAAGAAGAGAGAAATAATTGTGCAATTACTGCCATGAGCAAATTTTAATTTAAACTCTTTCATTGTATACACTAGCAGCGCCACCACAGCCGTTTTATAGTAAGTATGTGTTACCTATGGGCTAAGAGTGGTCAAAACTTGTTACCGCATCAAGGCAGAATATGTATATTTTGAAATTTTATGAAATAGTTATTTTTTCTTTTCGCCGTCAATATGTTTTGACCTGAATTTTGACAACTTTGAGGCCCGGTAGCACTAAACAATTATCATTTAAGAAAATCATTTTTTTATTTCTCTTATTTTTTTTCAATTGCCTAAAGTAATCTGTATACAGTTTGATTCGTAACTTTGAAAAATAGTATTTTCATATATTTTTTGGGCCACCCTAATATATATATTTTCACCAATTTGGTGGCATTTTCAATATATTCAAAGTATTCTTCAATTGAAATAAATTAAACACTTACCGTTTAATGAGGATTGATTCATATGCATTGATGATTATGCTAGAATTAAACAGTTTTTATTTATTATTTGCCGTATAAGCGAATATAATACGTCCGAATTTGTCCTAAAAATATACGTTTTTGTTTCTAAACTTTTGACGAAAACCAAAATTTATTGTAACTTATTTTTGGAATATGTACAGTACATTGTAAGTACACTCTAAACCAAACAAATAAAATAATACAAACTGATGCGCAGAGACGAATTTGAATATATAGAGGCTTCTGTGTATAGTCTCTAGATAACCATAGTTGGGACATGAAATCGCAGTTCTCACTGCGAATTTATATTTTTTATTGTTTTTGTGTGGCGAATATTGAAATTATCGAATCGTGAGTGAAATACAACAACAGAATGCAAGTAAAAACTGTGAGGGCTTCGCCGCTGTCAAAAATGTACACGCTCCGTGTTCCATCTATGGTTATCTAGAGACTATACTCATTCATGTGTGTAAAAAAATGCAAATTTTATACATTATATACCGATTACTACACGTTAGTTCTCTGTTGAGCAATTTATGGAATGTGTTTAAACACGGAAACATATTAATATTGCATTTGTATAATATTGTAGTTTAGAAATACATTTATATATTTCGGCGGTAATACACTTTAACTAACACCAGTAGTTATGTAATTTAGGTTTTAATAAATAAAAATGACTTGACTATAGAACATTAACAAGAACGGACGTGTTTCTAATCTGTAGAATAATAGTCATAACAGATATTGCGGAAAGACTTAAATTATTGGAATTTAAGTAAAATTATAGTGACCTCGGCCAAGGCTTTATGCCAAAACATTTCAGAATGTCATATATTTTTGGAGGCGCTGCATGTTCTGTTTTCCAAAAAGCAGGAGTGGCGCCACCACAAAATTATATGCAAAAAACATCTCAACTACGAACTAGATTCTGTCAAGTAATTGTTCTATTATTATAAATCCGAGAATTTCGGGTCGGGTCTGACCCGAGCCGAAAGTTTCGGGTCGGGTCAAATTTTCGAACCATTCGGTCACGGGTTATCCGATGAAGAATTTCGGATATCCGACTGATCTCTGTTTAGAACGAGACGTACGGATGCGCATGTATTATTTTATTTGAAGTTTAGGTTGTATTTGAGAACTGTGCAAACCAATTAGGATAAAAGAAAATCAAAACGGAGGACATTTAACATTTATAGAAAATCACTGTAAACGTCATTTATTTTTCGGACATATTATAAATGTTTGCTCATGTCACTGCATTGGCCATTGTCTACTTGCGTTTAAGGGGTCGTCGTCATGTAGGTTCTCTATTTAATATTAAACTAAATAAAAATTACTTACTCAAATCCAAAATATGAATTTAGTAATTCACATCTTTCTGCAGAATTTAATGGATAATCCTTAAAATAATCCACGTATTCATATATTGCAAGTTGATCTAATTGCGGTGTACTATAATCGAATGAAATATTTCATTATATTTTCTAAATTGACAAAATTTTATTTATAGAGATATAAATAATTTTTACATACGATAACATTTTCGGATATACGATATTATCGCTAAAAACGATAAAAATAATAATAATAATCGATTTAATTATATTTAATTTCATACAGTTTTGTATTTATGACATAAAACGCTTACTTGCTGACAAATATGATAGAGAGCATTAAATTCAATTAATTAAAACATACCAAAAATAGACTCCAGATCTTTCGACCGCATTATGAAAGTGTACATCATCATTAAATTCCTCTCGATTATTACTATTATGCACAAAGAAATAAATTTTAAGTTAATACAAATGGTCAACTATCAGAAATGCTATCACACAAACATTTCGTACTAATTGCAAATACATATTTTAGAATTTATTTTTAATGTACTTACAATTGTTCAAAAATGAAATATGTACAAATAACTTCCATGTCAAAGTATGTAAGTTTCTCATCATCGTATAAAAACGCATAATGTCCACCATCTTCAGGAAGTTGCAGAGCATTTTTTAACCTAGATTTACACGAAACGATTAAAATTTGAAAATGTACGCATTTTGTGGACGATCTTAATACTAAAAACTCGATCTATTGGAAAAAACTCGTTCTATACATCGCTAGCACGTTTGACACTTGACAGCTAAAGATAACCTAAAACGTGTCTTTGGTACCAATATTGCATACAAAATATGGGTACCAAAGTGAGATTTGAGGTTATAAAAATGAATTAAAATAAATAATGACGTCATGTGCTAGTGATGTACAGAATTAAGAGGAAACAATCAGATCCAATATGCATTTATTCGGACTTGACAACAACTGCAGTTGTCATCATTTTCTACGTAGCTAAACGGGAGAGTTTACTTACAATTTTTTCTGCAACGATAGATTAGCGCTAGTTTCTATGTGTTAAACGGGAACATTTCATTGAACTAAAAGCTTTTATACTTTTCATACAGACAAGAGTTTAAATTCAATTGATCATAGCTCGAAATTCAAACGATAGAGAAAATATTTTTTTTATACAGACCGATTATTACACGTTAGAGTTCTCTGTTGAGCAATTTCTGGAATGTCATATATTTTTGGAGGCGCTGCATGTTTTGTTTTGCAATTGTGCGATCAGAAAATTATTAGGATTTTGTGTTTTTTTTTTTCAAGATACTGGCCAAAGTATGCGTGGGAGTGTAACGTGACAGATCGGACCATATGCATATTGCATACATTACATGATCCATGAACCTATTTTTGAATAAATACAATAACCCCATAAGCGAATATGTGTCACTTACAAATTATCCACCAGACGTCGCAGCTACTTTGTTGTCAAGTGCGAATAGAATTGAAGTCTACATAGACCGGCAGAGCTAGACTATAATCTGGTCGAAAAAAATTCTGGCATATCAGAAAAAAGATCTATCCACTTTAATATCGGAAATATGCATATGGGGCAATGCCAACGTTACATGTTCTGAGTGCTAAAACTACTAGAAAACAAAATCCAACAAAAATCTTCTATACTACGAACTTTTCTAGTTATGAAATAACAGTATTTCTTCCATATATTACATCTTTCAAACTTCTCCTTAAAAAGTTATAGAAAAATGGTTTTCAGAAGATAAAAAGAGTAGTATTGCTTTGATAACATGTTTTTCTTTACAAAATGATGAGAATCGATATTTATCACAACTTTAATAATTCGTCCAAATAGCTTAGAACTAAAAATATTTCATACAAAATTCGTTTTTTACATTTTTCCGTTTTGCTTCATATTGGTATTTTATCAATGATATTTAGAAGAAAAAAGAAGAAAAAAAAATTGTGGATTAGGTCTGTTTCTCATTGGTTCTCTTTATTATATACTGAATAGATGATAAAAAGCTCTGTAGGCACTTTCAAATACGATCTCGTTCAAATTCGGTCAATATTTAATTTGTTTTGTCCGTTATCATGCGTACATTTCTTACGAGATATTCTGAATTGAATTAAATTTTAAACATGTCCAACTTATGCTGAAATGTTAATGGTAACTGCCTTATGTATAAACTAAACTTTTAATAGGACATTCCGGAGTAAATACGTATTTGAACAGATTCAAAAAGAAAACAGAATATATCTGTAAGATCGTACCCTCATATGTATATTACAGACAGACCCATAAGATAATATCACATAAGGTGCTATAGGTTTTTTTAAATAAACAAGAATGTAGTATGAAATAAAATATAAAAAAATTAGGATAAAAATCACTTACGAATCTCTTCCTTTCTTGAACCTGAACAGAAAGAAAAAGTCAGTTAGTTTTTTTTTTTATTTTGAAATTATTTTTTATTTTTTGGGTTATTAATTTATTAGGAATAGTTCCCAGTTAATTTGTAAACCGTTGGTTTTCAGTAGTACTCGATTAAAAATCGTCTCTCCTTTTTCCATTTTTCTTCTTTTTCTTATTACTACGCAGGGGAGCAAATTTGATTTCCTCTATTCAAATGATAGCAATTTATTTTTTCGAACAAAAGCCAACGTTATTTAACTTGAACTACTTTAATTATCAAAATAATGTAAGCCATCACATAACGTAAGTATGTACTAAGTATTTAAGCGTCCGTCACGCTAGCACATCAAAAATGAAATTTCAAATATTGTTTATTATAAATATTTAGTACTCTAATTGTACTAATTTGTACCACTACCCTCTTTTGTACTCCCTTGGTTCGCCAGATATTTGACGATTTGCTAGGTTAACGTCGCTTTAGCACTACATAGGTGGGTGCAGCACACATTTAGTACTCCATTTGTACTATTTAGTGTCATATTTTAAATTGTTTATACTTCAATTTTGAGAATTTCGAAACTTTTAAAAAAAACCTTAATTTCTCCTCGTGCCGTCTCCGTCCGCAGGTAGCAATTTGTCAAGGGATGTTCATTCAGAAATCTAGTACAAAATAAGGCAAATCCCGGCGAAAGTCGCCACGTAGTTACTGTGGGTTAGGGTGGATCGATTTGTATGGAGCACTTCTAACCCCATCCTTGACATCGATTTTTGGAAAGAGGACACGAAATCA
>JAABKK020012385.1:0-22190 GCA_011634745.2 Catotricha subobsoleta
AAAAGAATTAATTTAATCAAAAAATTGATTTAAATCAAAAAAATCTGATTTAAATCAAATAAATCGGATTTTTTTGAACCCTGATTAAAAATGTATATCGCAAATTTTCTACAGAAATATTATTAATTTTTTTACATACTGTTGCATTTGTTTCCTCGTGATCATTCTCCTTATTTTCTCCATATTTCTTGTCATCGTCTATTTCTTTAGAGCGGCTTTCTTCGTAGTATGCCTTTATCAATTGGGAACATATAAGATTTTCTTCCGGCTCCCATGTGTTATCAGTATCTGAGTCATACCATTTTACGAAGTATTCAACCTTAAAAACCAAAAAAAAATTATCATCACAAAAGAAAAAGAAAAACTTTGTGGTTTGGATAAAAGTTCATACCTTCCCATTCTTCTTACGGTGGTTGACAATTTTTTTTATGACAGATTCTTTGTCATATTCCCGAGTGTTATCCGGACCATTACCAGATTCAATATCTTTATTCATTTTTCGACTGTCCTATTATTTCTAATAAAATAATGAAAGAATTGATTTAAGAAAACTAATCAAACAAATGAGCAGCCATTTTAGAAAAAAAACAAATCGTTCGGCCTCATCAAAAGTTTTTTCACCATTAATGGTAGAATTTAAATATTTTAAATAAATATATATACTTACAACTTAACAAATATTTAAATGGCGAAATTAATTAAATTAATTTAATTGAAAACGTTATAATTAGTGCGCCAACAAAATATGTATGAAAAAGCCAGCTATTTCAAAAGTAACAATAATCTAAACTCACAATTTAGATTAACGTACAATTCAATTTTTTATATTTGACCCTTCCGAACAAACACCAATGTCAAACTGGTCTATGGTTCCATTTAACACTTTGAATACATAACATTTACAGACATGATAAGTTTTTTGGTCTCCTCTTTCTTATTAATAATATATACCCATAGATAGCTCGCATCTAAACAACAGAAACAGCACAATTGAAATATTTCCTTTATATATATATTTTTTTTTATATAATTTTAAAATCGTAGCAATTTTATGGCATGTATCTTGTGTCTGACCACTCATAATAATTATTAGACGTGTTCACTTTTTGTCTGGCCAAACACACAAAATACAAAATTTACAAACCTTTGTAGTCTAAATTTTTTTTTTTTATTTTTGTGTTTTGATTTTTTTTAAATGATTTCCACTAACCGTTTTATGGAACGTTCACCATTTTTATGTTTTTTGCAAACAAATATTTCTCTTATTCAAACAATTTTTACGAACAAACGACATCAGTTTTCACGCTTTGAGCTCCATCTACATAATTGGTTTGACTTCAACACGAGTCAAATTATATTGTTTTATATAAAACACTTTACCAATTAATTTGTTAAATTGCTCTAGTGAAATATAATATATTGGAGAAAATTCGTATGCAATTAATTTTTGATTTTTAATAGAAATATGTACAAGATTTCTAGAGAATCACCTCTCTTACACTCTTTGTAGTCCGTTGACGATGACATTTTGAACAGATTCTGATGACCTTTTCTTCTTGGAACACGTAATGAAAAAGGAATCTTTTGTATTCAACCACATAATTCGAGCCAAAAACGAAAAAAATTATAAGTAAATTATGTATATTTTCACTAAAACAAAATTCTGCATCCTTTAGTATATTGAACACCAATGTCAGACCAGTGAATTCTGAAAAAAGCCCATGTCTCCATGAAATAAAAGTAGTTGAGTAAAAATAAGCATAAACTTTACGAACACAGTGATGAGGGAAAATTACTTCAAATTTTTTTTTTTTATATATACATAAGGGGTACTCAATAAAACTCGGAATTCGGTATATTTTTCCATACATAATAAATACCGAATACCGAAATACCCAGTTTAAAATACTTTACCACGATACCGAGTTTTAATGAATAACCCTATAATGATAATTAATTCTTTAACGTTTATTTTCAATTTTGGATAATAAAATAGGATAATTTTTTTTTCAAAAATTGAATAATTTTTTCTCTTATGTTTTAACATTTTAATCATTTTTAATGGAACAAACTTATAACTTATTTTACTATGTATACGTTAAATTGCTTTTTAATAAAAAGTTAAATTCGTGTTAGCTCATTCCAATTCTCCTACATTTTTATAGTATTTGATGTAGTTTAATTTATAGATAAACTTCATACAACGAATGCGTTTAATAAATTCATTGGGATGATTTGAAGTTAGTTAGATTGAATAATGATTCTATACTTAGATAAAATAAATTCAATTATAAACTCATTAATGCCTGGATATAAATAAAATTTAAATCGTTTATTTTCTGAATTTAACAATATTACATTAGTGATAATTGGTCGAGTAGCGATTTATTTTTGCTAAATTATAATTTAAAAGGAAGTAAATTATATTAATTTTCTGTGTCGGAATTACCAAGAACAGATTTACTTATTTATTTTTTTTTCTTTTAACCAAAATTTTATTTTATTTACAGGAAAGCATCTATCCAATGGAAAACCACCTATCGAATTTATTTTATATCACTTCTTTTTGTTTTTTTTTTTTTTGGTTAAAGAACATAAGGTAATAATTTAAAGAATAACAAAGAAATGATATTATTTTAATTGATATATTCAGTGGTAAACTAAGAGACATTTTTCCTGTATTACAATTATATTATAACATTTTTATTATATTTTATTCTTGTGTTTTGTTTTTACTTGGAATTAAAAGATAAATAATTTTGTAATTGAATTGAAATAAAATGCATTTAAAAAAAAAAAGAAAAGAACTGAATTTTGATTTATTTATTTTTTCATTTATTTATTTTTGATATATTTATTTATTTTTTTTTTATTTGATTTCTTTAGTTGAATGTTGTGTGCTCAATCTCCTCTCTAATATATTTAATCGTCAACACAATTATTAGTATTATTGGTGTTTACAACACCTGGAATCTATAATAACAAATAAAATACAAAAAAAAAATCATTAAAAGTTTTAATAGATATAATTTTATTTCCAAAAAAATTACCTCTGGCTTTGGTCGATGTGTATCAACAGCTTCAATCGGTAATTTAATATGTTCGACCTTGCAACCATATGCAACCGGTGTCAATTTAATTATTGTATGAAGAGGCACTTCAAGGTATGGAAGATCCTCTGGAAAATAAAATAGAAAATTTATTAAATTAACAATAGATTCTTTTAGGTGTTTTTTTTTTTCATAACAATCTAATGTTTCTACGATTATCAATTTTATATGGCACATCTAATAGTCTAATAGATGATTTTTAACTGAATTGTATATGACAAAAAATTCACAAGAATTACAAGATTATTTAAATTTTAAATCATTCAGCAATAATATGGCGAACGAATCGATTGTTTGGATATTTTTTTTTATTATGTATTATCATTTCAGCAAAGCTTAATGCTTTGCAGTCTCTCGCTTTCGCACTGAATGGAATTGACGACTCATATTTGAAGAATAATGCAACACCCAAATGTAACTCTCAAAATAATGGTACCAGTTTTTTTTATATTTTTTTTTAAAAACAAGCTGCCAAATAATAGGTACACTATTTTATTTTTGCTATATTAAAAGCCGCTTATCAATCTGTTTTTGATTCTCAAAATTTAGTGCACGAATATTGATCATCGACTATTCGGTAGACGCAGAATCAGTGCCACTTCAAAATATATAGAATTTCGTTTCGATCCGATTACTAAATCCAGAGAAAATTGGAAAATATTTTTGGGGGGGGGGTATTTTTGGACCTCATTTTTGTATCTTACGAACCAAAAACAACTACAGATCAACTTCAAAAACTTTTTTGAGGGGCAACTATGACGCGTCTAACATAGGGTCATTCACCCGTATTCTATCACTAAATCCTATAAAAAAAAAGAGTCGAATACTTGATTTTTTTTCCAGAAATAATGCAATAATCGCTCCAATCATTTTTTAGTTTTCAGTAATTATAGAATTAAATACATAAATAGTAATAAAATAATATTTAATAAATAGCGCAAATACCACAAATAGTATCAATCGCTATAGTATCAGTACAGTTTTTGGTAGCGATAATTTCAGGCTGCATACCTATTTTCTTATTTTTTTTTTCGAGCAAAATTTCTATCAGATCTGTTTTTACTCTGCACAAATGTATCGATATTTTTTCTAAATTCCCAATGACACGCCCCTGTGCTTATTTTAAACATAAACAACAGCAATTAAAAATACAAAAATATTTAAAGCATTCGTTGCCAAAAATTAAATGGTAAGTATATATTTAAAAAAAAATAATAATGAAAATATGTTCTTTTCTCTATTTTTGCTTACAAATATTAATTTTTTGCTGTCGCATGTAATTAACAATATGATATTTAAACTGGTTGTGCGCAAATTATATTATCAGTCAGTATTCTCATATTACCTCTTGAGTAATACAAAAAAAAAATCACGTGCTTTGATATTAAGTGTATTGTAAATATTATAAAATAAAATTTTAGTGATAAAACTAAAAAAAAAAGAAAAAAAAAAAAACTAACGAAAAATGAACAGTTTCAAGAGCGGCGCCTGCTACATCATAATATTCACAATTATATTTATTAATAATTGTGTTGCATTTGAAACTATCGATTTGGACATAAAAAACGATGAAATGCAACCAAAAGTTATTGAAATTTTAAATATAAATTATGATCGTATCAATAGTACGGTTATTCAAATATCTGGTCAAATTATAGTTAAAGAAAAGCTCACATTTGGAACAAAGGTAATTAAATATCCAATGAGTGATTAATTAATGATATCTGTTATTAGGCTTCATATGATTTTATTATTTTTTAGGTTCTGGTGAATGTATCAGCCGATTTGCCACATTCAAAGTTTAATGATAAAATTGATGCTGATTTATGTTTTTTCATTAAAAAAGATTTTCCATTTTATCGAAAATTAATAGCCAGCAGTGATTTTCCAAATCAATGTCCTATCGTTGAAGGAACGTATTTAATAAAAAAATTGCAAATTGATATAAGTAGATTTCCAATGTTGGCAAAAGGATTCAATGCAAATGTATCATTTACATTCCACAAAAAGGGAAAAACTATGTCAAAAATTAATGTAAAATGTTTAGTTCAATAAAACATAATAATAGTACTCCGATTTAAAATTGTTTTTTGTTTTTGTTTTTTATTGCAATGGCAATTGTATTTAATTAATTCTCACCTGCAGTTTTATCTAAGAAATATGCTAATAGGCACCTAAGCACAGCTTGATGTGATACAACCAATACGTTTCCCTGTCTTTCCAATTCCATAATAACTGGTTCCAAACGTGCCACCAAATCTTCATAGCTTTCGCCACGTGGATAACGGTAATAAAATTTATTTTGATCTCTTGCTTTAAAGTCTGATGGAAATTTTCCTTGAATCTGTTCATATGTCATTTCTTCACAGATGCCAGCATCTATTTCATTCAATGCCTTCCATCGTTCTTGTGGTGCTGGGACATCGGCTACAGTTTGTATAGCACGCTTAAGTCTTGATGTCCATACACGAAGTCCATCAATTTGTTGCTGTTCAATGAACTTTGATAAAACTTTGGCATATTGAAAACCACGTTGACTTAAATCTGCATCACCACCAATGAGTCCTTTAATGTTGTGCTCACTCTCACCATGCTGTTGATTTAATTTAATTTTATTTTATTTTTATGTTATATTTATGTTTGTAAAACGTAACGTGTTAATAATTACATATATTTTCAAATAAATGTGAGTTATTTTATATTTGAAATTAAATATTGGATTTATTTTATTAACTAAGTCAAAGCTTGTCAAATATTAAAATATGCTTTGCGTTCTCAATTAGTTAAATATTTTACGCAATAGCAGTCACATCTTAAATTATTTAACTAAAGCTTATAAAAGAAATTTTAAACTTTAAAAAGTTCAATCAGGTCTCTGGGTCTAATTTTGTTCCTTAGAATATAAAACTACTATTTTTTTCTTTTTATCGAATTTGGAGGAAATTTAGAGGTCGCGATTTAGTCGTTTAATAGTCAAAGGAACAAAATTAGACCCTGAGACCTAAAGTTTCAAAAAAAAAATTCGCTGGGCGCCCTAATATATATTTGGTATATAGTTAGCCGAAGTAGGCTTCGTGTTGTTGTTACAACAACAACATACATGAAATTTACTTCGGCTATTTGAAATTAATTTATGCTCGAGTCGAGGTGTATACAATATACATATATTAGACTGGCCCTCAAAACAATACTATTATTTATTTAACTTAAAGTGCTTAACGTTTTTTTTATTCCTATGGGCCATAAGAGTTTTGCGTATTAATTTGTGCTATATTTTTAAGCATTTTAGGTTTTATACTGATATTTTTTGTACAAAATTGATGTCCAAAATAGAGAATTTAATTAACCTTCCAAGGTGAAAAAAATTAACGAAATCAGTCAAGAAATGACTGAGCTATTCATTTTATAGTATCTCCCTGATCTATTACAAACGAATCGTATAAGCAGCAGCACAACAAGCAAGGGGTAATATGGTGTGCTGTTCGTTAATTTTCTCACCGTTGGAAAGGTAATTAAATACTCTCTTAGATAAATCTATTATTTTGGACATCAGTTTTGTACAAAAAATATCAGTATAAAACTTAAATTAAATATACCGATTTTGAAAGCTCCGTCGCAATCTCTAGTGCTTTTCCAAAAAAGCTAAAATAAATATTCTGAACTCTTAGGACCCAAACACACCAAAAAATAATCTTTAACACTTTAAATAAAAATAAAAAAAAAGTGTTTTGTGGGTTATTCAAATATATATTCTTACTTTTTCACTTTGAAAAAATCACCTTACTGTATAACCAAATGAATCGCTTAAAAATATCTCTATTTTGATCTGATCATAACTTACTCGTGTTAAATAAATGGTCCGGGGTGTTATGTGAATGTTCATCAAATAATAAACGATGCGGGATTGTATGTGTCCTTCATGTTTGTGTACAACAACTTTTTCACCAGTATTGTAGATTTTCATGTATGATAGTTCCTTTTCTTTGATTTCATCGAGCAGCTTTATTAAAGGTCAAAGAGATTAAAGATTAAATAAATTTTCAAATTAATGAAAATAAATATAAAATAATTTTATAATGGTACATTATATCATATTTATTCAGCATACGCTAATGAATAATTGAATATAATATACATATAAGTAAAAAATATATACATAGGGATCGTGATTTTTTTTGTTCATTTGACTTTTTCTCAGGACTGACTGGACGGATTTTGATGATTGACTAACTGTTGAACGCAAAATCGATGTAGGTTTTGGTTTTGAAATCAAAAATGTAAAAAAAAAACTGTTATTGAATTTCTTCAAAAAATCAGCTGTTTCATTTCACGACCAAAACCTATATATTTTGATGTCGACTCAATTTGCGTCTAACTGTGAGTCAATATTCAAAATCCGTTCACTCAATCCTGAGAAAAAGGATGTTAAGCTTGAGTACTTTGTTATTGGTTTATTGTTTTATGAGTTTAATACTCGCAAATATGAAGTTCTGTACCAATTTAATTGCAGCTTGTTTTTTTTTTATAAATACCTGATATTTTTCCTGATAATGTTCAATACGCAACAGAAAATCACGTAGTACAGCATCGGTATTCATGTTTGTATAATCGGGACTACTCACTTTAACTTCCTGTAAAAAAAAAAAATCAGTATAAATAAGACTAATTAAAAGTGTGTAATTGGGCCATTTCATACTAAACAGTAACGTAAGTTACTATGTTTTTTAAATCTCATATCTAAAATATATTTTTAATAGGAAAGTGATGTAAGACAAAGTTATTCATATTATTAAAATAAACAACTTGATATACATCAATTCTCAATTCAAACTGTATTTTGTATGAGCCATTTAAAAAAGTTCGTAACTTATGTTACAGAAAAGTCACCTTTAGCGTGGAATGGCCCAATTATATTTCCTTACCATAATATTTTGCTCAATAATTAATGGATCATCACAAATTGATTCAACAAAGAACAATTTATACCCCCATTTATTAACAACAATGTCATGAATCATTTTTCGACGTTCGGCTGTAGAATTAGTTGCATCAAATACCTAATATGTCAATAGAAATTAATTGTTTTATTTTCCAAGGCGAATAAAATATTTAAAAAAATATATATATTTATGTATATTTTAAATCAAGAACATACCGCAACTTCACCCTTTTCCTGTAACCATTTACATGCATCTTCAAGTGCACGTATTGCACATTCAGTTCGAATTGCCATTGCCTCTTGATTGTCTTGGCGGAAAAACTCATGGCTTTTATATGCTGATGTAGCACTGCGTCGATATTCACCTAAATTGTATACTTTTGTAAATATTCCAACCCAATTTAGGTATCGGGCCAATTTCTTGGAAATATATGTTTTTCCGCGTGCTGGTAAACCAACCATTGCTATTACATGTGGCTTATTTACATAGTTAACACGTTCACCTGTAATATTATAAAATAGAAAATTAATCAAAAAGAGAAAAACTATGGAAAATTCAAAAAAAAAAAAATTGTTGATTAGAAATTAATAATATTATTATATGAACATTAGCTTCTGAAGATGAAAAGCTTAAGGTAATATGATGTATTACCAAAGCACAAACCAACGTCCTGCATAATTTAGTTCCTTTGGTATTACTATATATGCGGAATTTCAATTCTGAGGGTCCTAATTTTTTGAGTATGATAAATTAGACTGGGAAACATGAGAAAGAAAGAATATAGAAAATGCTGTTATTTGTCAGTTAAATCTTATATATTAAATAAGAAAGAGCTGAATAAGTGAGCTATAGTGATACCAAATTATAACTATTGACAATTCAATTTATAGAACAACCATTTTGTGTGGGGCTGAAAGTATTAAATTAAATTAAATTAAATTAAGTCTTTAGTTTTTATTTAAAAAAAAAAAAAAAATTGTAGCAATTGATGGAGTGTGTTATTTTATTTCCCGACAGACTAGCAAATTCAATATAATCTAGCACAAAATGCAAGAGCGTTTGATATTCATTGATATTTAAAATTAACAGATCTATTATAATTTAATTATTATCCTCCGTTGACTGTTAAAAAAAACATCAAGAAAATGATATTATGTATAAAAAGATAACAGCATTACAAAAATAAATCTAATTTCCGTTTACCTTTTGGTGTATGGATTGTTGTGTCAGTTTTTATTTAGTTTTCAATTTAAAACTGGAATATCGTTCATATTATAATGGTTATGTTAATCAATTATATTGTAATGCAAATCAAATTTAATGCACTTAAATATTTATTATCAAGAATATATAAATTGAAAAATTAATGACCAATACTTTTTAGTTATATAACATATCGATCAATTCAATCGGTATACCTATTTATAGAAGTGAGAAAATTATTAAAAAAAAAATGTTTTCAGATATTTGGTTGAGTTCAAGTGAGAAAAGGTTATCAACTAATTTTTTGATGTCATACAATATATTTATTGTAACGATTCTAAATTGTTCTATGATTTAGAACAAAATTGTGAAGTATATAGATTAACATTTTCTTTATTGGATGTTGAATTAGTTGCGCCGACGTTTCCAATTCAAAATTTTAAATAAAAAAAATAAAGAAAAATTGATTTACTTTCCAGCTATGTGTTAGAATTGCCTTAAATTGTCAACCACATAATAATACTCGTATTTGAATAGAAAAATAAGAAAATTTAAGTGATAATTGATCAGCATACATTTGTATGTACTTCTGAGAACCATTAAAAATAGTGTGTTTAGCATAACTCTTTCACCACCTCTGCTATTATCAATTTGTATTCTACTAAATATTATTGTTACCATTGTTTCTGTATTCTTTCAATAAGAATAAATAACATATTTAGTCTCAGTCATATAATTTAAATATATACCACGTTTGTTTATCATGTAAATTTCATGTACATGAACTGACAAGACAAAATACTAAGTTTGCTCTAGTCACCAGTAAAATCATTACCGACATGCAAATTCAATTTAATCAGGCTACTTTTTGTTTTTAAACTGTTATGTCATTTGAATATTAACGTTCGTAGAGTTATACATATATGATATGAGCTATGAGATGATCTAATGCTTAATCTTTATCACTACTATTATACATGAACGTCAATTTAGCACATTTAAACTAATTAGATAATACCTTTTATAGTGATTTAAATTATCGCAAAAATTGATTTAGTTAATAGATTAAAATTAAAATTGATTAATTAGAATTCAAAACGTAAAAAAAAAAGCAAAACATTATTTACCATCTCCAAATGTTTCTTTACTAAGAAATTTCCATCCCAATGATTTTAAATCCATTTTCACTATAATTATGAAATTTGTTCTTGTTCTATTGCCTTAATTTTCTATATTGCAAGAAAATATTAACTAAATTGATTACACTATTAAAACAATATTTCAAATATGTCAAATGGATAGTTAAAATATTGCCTGAACTAGATTTTACGATAATAAAATATATATGTAACTACATAAATAAATTTTTAAACAAAATTTAAACTTGAATGTTAAAATTATCACGACTTATACACGACACTATTATAATCGAAACTTTGTTGATTGTGAGGTTAGGGGTTTCTTATAGCAAAGAATGTTTTATATCAATTTTCTGAATGCTGGTTTTTCTTTTAAATAATACGCAAATATTATTTGATTTTATATTGACGTCAAATTGAAAATATAAAAATAATTTAATTTTTGTTTTTTCTTCTTTGGAATTGTGCGAGTGTGAAAACTATTTTCGAAATGAAATTTTTAAACCAAAAGGAAACAACAAGTAACAATTATAATAATCTAGATGTTAAAACAGTGTCATGTTTAATTAATGTACGTTGAGAGTTTTGACGTGACTGCCGAGCTGAAATAATAAAAAGGAAATACATGTGAAAGGAGATGTATTGTAATGGTGTGAATGATACAAATACATTCGTACAGAATGTATGTGGCACACAATCACATCAATTCGTGTATGTGTGCTATTAAGTGGTTGAATTGTCTTATATATTATATTGGAATATTGGAATCGTACTGGAATGGAATTAAATAGGAAAAAAAAATATTATGCGTTGTCATTTTGACTGACATATTTAAGAGGGTTTAATGCATTTGACAATTCTATTAAACTATTAAGCAATGAGTTTCTCTGTTACACTTACAAATAACTAAGTACACTGTATTTGAATTAAAACGATATTTTTCAATGTGATTCAGAAATGACAGAACCAGTGGTTATTGATTGGATTAATACGATTTTCGTTCAAATAAGAATTTAAAATTGAAAATTTCAGTCGAATTCTAATTAGATGATTGTAAATGTATTTAGGCACTGTTCGTATATTATGTAACGCGATTTTGGTCTGTTTTAGAGCCCTCCTCTCCATCGTAACATATTTTATATGATGCTTTTTTTCTTTTATATGACAATACCCCCTCCCCCTAAAAGAGCGGTACGTAATATATAAACAACGCATTAAGTGAATAAATATCACTTGGATATTCCTCAAATTCTTTAACATAAATTAAAAATGTATGCATATCAATTTATAGAATGGGTAAATAAAAAAAATATTTTTTTTGTATATTTAAGATATTAAAATATTATTGAAGATAAGAACAGATAAATATAGGAAATACATCATTTATGTGTTCTATTTAAAGTTCGAAAAATATTAATCATCTTCTGTATTTATAAAGCTTATATTTAATGTGCGTTCGATACAAAAAGAAAAAAAATCTTTGCAGTACACTAATTTTCTTGAAGATTGCTGGATCTTGGAATATTTTTTATCCATTTACGCAAAATATCATTAATTTAAAATACATACATAAAATAAAAGGTTATTTTGACATTTACTTTTTATATTATTGTTACTGAGAATATTGAAAATTGCAACATCACGTGCAAGACCTTTGAATAGTAGCGAACCCCATAAATTTCACTATAATTCGAACAGATTACAAATGATCGTTCTTAAGCGAATTCAAATAATCATCGTGTCGGTATGCATTACAATTTAATATTTCCAACAGCAATTGCTTGCGACCATAATATATTAATTTAAATTACTAAAGTGAGATAAGGAAACGCTCTGATTTGAAATATGTAATTCAAACCACATTTATCACACGGTAACTAATATATCATCTCATTACCAGTTAGTAAAATAAGTCTATGCGCAATATAATATCATACCTATACTCGCTGTACTAATGCGGTGTGTACGCAAACACAAATTAATCTTAAATGTAATAAAATTTAAAAATAAAGCAGGGGAATAAATAATATTGTGTTCACATATTGCTAACTGAATTTGATAACGCATATCACAAATGATGTGCCTTACATTTTTCTTAATTGACGGTTCACTGTCTCTAATAATAATAATAATAATAATAATAATGATGATGATGATAATGATAATGATAATGATAAATGTACATGTATATTATATACGATTAATACGTCAAACAAAATTGAAACGTTTTTATTAAAATAATAACCGCGACGACTAGTCGTCCGCTTCTTACATTCGATAAATTAGTAAATTAATGGAATAGTCTGCTGTTGCAAATAGATTATTAAAAATATTATAATACATAATATCAGATACCTGTGTCTTCTATTCGAAGTAAAAATCAATAATTGGCTTCCTTTTTTTTATACTGGTGCAACCAATGCATATTATTTTAAGAAAATAATAAATAAAAATAATAAAAGCATGTAAATGTATTAAAAACATCATGGACATCATTTTTAATGTTCCTTAAATACCATGGTGTGCATAATGTGCAAAACTTTTACCATATTTTGTCAACAGGTCTGATTGTTTTCCAATCATTAAAAAAAAAAAATTAAATAAATAAAAAATCTGTAGTTTCGTCGATACGTATTATAATTTCTCAGCAGCAAATTTTTTTTTGCTGTAGCTGTGCTACATTTACGCAATACATGTTCAATATATCGAAATATTAGTATATAGTAGTGTGTATAGCACTCATTGAAATTTAACTTAAATAAACCATTAGTTATTGCATATTTATTAAATATTATCATATTCAATCATTCATCGCCTTGTCTAATAATAATAATACAATTAAAAAAATTCTAATTATTTGTAGCAATTTTTTGAAATTAATCGTCGTGTTTGATATTAAATTAAAAAAAATTTGGTCGTTAAAATTGTGAGAGTATAACAAAAAAAAAATCCACGTTAAAAAAAAAATTCGTGAGTTTTTTTTTTTTTTTTTAATATTAGTCTTATTTCTACCTGTAATTTTTCTGAAACCATAGAATTTCAAATTGCCGGACTCCCTGCAAATAGAGCTTTGCTCCAAAGCAAGATTAAACGATTTATTTAATAGATTCGGCAAATCAATGCCTTTTTCGAACTAAGAAATAAACGCAAACATTTTTAAACAATAAACTTTCATTAGTGTTTATAAACTGGGTCATAAATTGATGTTTTTCAGAAGAATGCCGTAATATAATTATATTCATTATTTTTTTTATAGACAAAGCATTAATCATAAAAATAAGTTAATAATTAATAATCGTTTGGTTACAAAAATATAGGTTTAATATTAAACAAAACATTAATATAATATTATAATATTAATCATGATTATAACGTTTATCAGCCTAACTAGATATGTATTATAAAAAGCTATCATGATGATTGATGAATTAATTTCTCATATAAACAAAAAAAATAATTAAATGTTTTAGTTATAGGAGATGGACAGCTACCAGATATTTCAAAGATAAACTAAACGATATACAAATAAATATACGTATAGTAAATATTTTGCACGTGTCTATTATTTTTTTTTTTTTTTAATTATGCTGAGCTAATAATTAAAATATCATAGCCGAATTTATTTTATATTTAAAAAAAAAAAAACGACAACAACAACAATGATCAATGTATTTGTGGCTTGTGGGTGTGCAATTAAATATGTATAACTAAAATCAAATTATCTTTTATCTTTTTATTATTAATAAACTCTCTGCAGTTGATTTGTGTTTTACGTTATTGTTATTATATAAACATTTTTTTTTCTTTTTTTTTATTTTATCAATTGCAATACGTTACATTTTATCATATGATTAAATGTAAATCGTCGTAGAGCCATGTGAGCGAACACTTTTCAATTGAACGCATTTAAAGAGAAAAAAATAGTGTATTTATTAAATATTAATCGACGTACTCAAATTTATGTTAAATAAAAAAGACACACGTTTTGAATAGGTTTTCTAAATTGCGATAATTTGAATAGAAAAACTAATTGACTAAATGACGAGCGATTGTATTTTAATTATTAAGTTCTGTTTTTTTTTTTTTTTTTTTATATTATTATTTGTTTGCTTAGGTATTTAACAAGTCTCTTTTCAAAATTTTTTTTTTTTTTTGCAATTCATGTCTGTAACGAAGTGAGTGGCCGTTGCGAATGAGAGTGGTGTATGTCAATTTCACATTTTGATGTAAAATATCTTAAGTCCACATAGCACGTGTAATAGATTTACGACAATTTGCATCAAAATGTGAAATAGACTTAAACCACTCTCATTCTCACCGGCTCATATTTTGAGATAGATTTCTGACTAATTATAATTTAAAGACGTCTTTTAACATGTAATATTTATATCACATTATCAGATCATATAATATATTATGAATTTCATTGATATTATTGACATTTAAAACTATGGCTCGCATTAATATTTAGCTAATATTTATGTAACCAAAAAATCAATAAATTTGAATAATTTGGTTAAGGGCCTAGTCCGCATAAGAATGAAAAGTATTAATCTTAAACTGTCAACTGAAAATTCGTGTGAGAGCAAAGAGGTCAATCTGTCTTACTGTCTTCGCTTTTACACAAATTTTCAGTTTCAGTTTAAAATTAATACTTTTCATTTTTATGTGGACTAGGTTCTTTAAACATATAGATCATAGGTGCCAAGTCCAGCAATGGTCTGACGCTGAAGCAATACTTGAAATTTAGAGTTGACGCCGAACATATCTGAGAGCAATAGGTGAACAAATTTAGAGTTCACACTGATCGTATCTGGGAGCAATAGATGGAAAAAATTTGAGTTAATGCTTAAGTATCGTACAGGAATACATAAACAAAACCATTATTTTTGTTTTCTCACTCATCACAAATTTTTGATACTGGATGCCATATTATAGCATACAGTCCGATTGATTCATAAATTTACCTAAATTCGTTTAGTTAGAGTGTACATACTTTAACCTAAATATCATCGAAATAGTCGAAAGTGAATGAATTTTTATTTCCAATAATCGAGGATTCGTGTTAATTTGGTTTATTTGGATGATATCTAATCTATGTCAAATTTTATAATAATAAGCCTAAATAAGCGAATTTAAGTTAAAGTATGGTTAATTCAGATGGTATTTCTGTCAAAACAGGCAACCTGACACTATAGCATTCAACATGTTCACATTTGGGAAAAACCTTAAATTCTTAAAAATGTGTTTAATAAAAATGGAAAAATGTGTAATATGAAAAAAAAAACACATGGAAAACAAATGGAATTTCTTAATTATAATTTTGTGGACAATCTTCAGATATTTGACATAAATAATTATGTGTTATCAGGAATATCTTCATATTTAATATAAATAAAAGGTTTCTAGACTATTCTATTATTACTCATGTTATAACATATTGATATTATTTGTGATATCGCATGTAAATAATCATGTCGAATATCTGCTTTTTTGATGAAAACAAAATTTTCAAGGTCATAGACCTTAGAGCCACCCTTAAACTCACCATTTCAATTTATCAAAATGTTCACAATATCTTTAAATAAATTGCCTATCTATCAAATTACGAAGACGTATTACCAAATATAATCTTACTAAGTTTATGAAATTTAATATTCTGTACCTATAATTACTTAAGGGCATAAAATATAAATTTAGTTTGTTTATGTTTGTTTATGTTGGTTTGTTTGTTTGTTTGTTTTTTTTTGTTTTATAATAAAATAGGTGTGATACAAACATTATTAGAAATTGTTCTAAAATTAGGATAAATTGAAAAAATATTAATTATAATTCAAAAAGAAAAAAAAACTGCTTTTAATTTAATGCGAAAGATCGTGCGAAAGTGAAAAGATTTCTTGTAATTATGTAAATGTGTGATGCATATTTATAATGTGTATTAGGCAAATGTTTTATTTAGTCTCTTGGAATAATTTTCTATTTTTTATTGTATACAAGATGAAATATAATCGTATTTATATCTTGAATTTATATATATATACATTATAGAAATATATTCAAATATTTGATTTGATAAGAAATAATGGCTTTAAATGTTGTCCAAAATAAATGATCAGGTCGGACACGGTGTATACAACATATAGAACACATAATCTCAAAAAAAAAATGATGAGACTGCACGCGCATCTTCGGCCTCTTTTTTACAATAAAAATTGTTATCGCACGTCTTGTTTACACAAACAAATAACTATCGTCCATTCACTCTCAGTTTCTTAATTATATTAGATATCTGTACCTACTGAAAAGCTGACATTTTATTAAAAAAAATTTTAGATCGACCATTTTCCATAATTTCTATAACTTTCAAATCGACTTCAAACAAAAAAAAAACTTATATTTCTAATTTTTATTGTTTGCCTTGTCAGCGTATATAACATTTTAAACCGGATGTTCGTTTAAATTCAATAGGATAATGTAATTAATATCTTAAAATATAGTATTATTAAGAATTCATTTGAATTATTTTACGATGACATTGCTTTCCTTGTAAAAAATAGTTTAAATTTATAATCATATTAATTTTTTTTTTTTTTTTGGTTTTTTTAAAAAAGTTTTTTTCTATCGAGTATTATTCAGCGAAAAACGTAAGCATTCAGCTAAATTATAAAATACCAACAATATTTATTGTTAAATTTTAAAACAAACAAATTCACAAAAAATAAACCCATTCAAATTTTTTTCTTGTAGAATGTAAGTACACTTGTACAGGTATTGTAAAATTCAACAGTATTTTTAATCTCAATTATTTTAATTAATGATTATTCATATTTTGCATACGTTTTTTTCCCTCTTATATTGTATTGTAAGTATCCACAAACATAAATTTAGATAGAAAAAAAAAGAAGAAAAATTTGCTTAAATTTAAATTAATATTTCAATCTAGAAATACTTAACGTACACTTGGAAACATAGGTAAACACGATGAGGGGGGGAACGGGTTTTACGCTCTTAGATTTAAAAAAAAAACTACCTTATGTCGATTTTGTCGAAAATAGTATTTTTTTTAAGTTTTTGAACAGAAAATGGTACATGTTTTAAGTTTGAAAAAATTAACCTATCTCGAATACGATTTGTATACAGCGCGATTTTTTTTACGGTGTTTTGGAGAAATAATATCTTTTTTCAGTTTTCCAAAATACGATTTGCATACAACGCGAGTTTGAAAATTTTGCCTTATTTAGCTTATTCATATTTAATCCGAATCCCTACCCCCCCCTTCAAACCAAAAATATGTAAATTTTTATTAAAATTCATCATTATAAAGCATTAATAGATTGGTAGGTACTGAAATAATTATTTTTAGATTTCTCTCTAAAATAAATCACTTGAGCTCGTACAAAATTCATACCAATGAAAAAATTAAACAAAAAAAAAATACAAATATTGTGAACGTGTAATTGTGAATGGATAATAAATATTTATTATACTTAATTTCAATCATAAATAATAAAAAGATGTAATTTGCTCTCTGAAAGTATTTTACTAAATAATGAATATTAAATGTCGCATAATAATTTATTACTCATACGTTAGACCAATTAATTAAATAATAAACCAATTTGCATTTCAAATTGTAATTTATTTGAATATAATAATAAAACGAAGAATCACACATTTTTTTTTTATTATTATTAAATAATGGCTACTAGATCCGGTAATTCAGAAGGTAAATACCCTAATCGTAGTATCGACTTTCTAAAATTTTCATGTTATGTATTAACTACTTAGATAAATAATTGGATTGTTTATAGATTTTATTGTCATTTTAATTGGAATTCAAATCAAAATTTAAGAGAAATTATTATTTGTTTATTTATTTATATATTTATTTGAATGAACGAAAAAGTTGTGTTTGGGTAAACATTTTTTCAACGCGAATTAAAATATTTATATTAGTAACAATTTTTTTTTTGGCCATTGAAAGTATGTATTTAAATAAAGATGGCAAATCGTTTATTTACAACATTAGCACTTGTTTAAAATGATCCATTTCTAATCAAACTAAATTGTATATGCACTATTGATATTGTCTTGTTACTAAACTTTTAACGTCAGCGATTTTTGAACCTAATTGGTTTAATAATACATAATAACTGTGTTGTGCTAGTGTATCATTTTTAAATAGAATCATTAATTAAATATTTATTCATTGCTTCTACTTTCTGTTATTAACAAAAATTTAAAAAAAAAAACAATACCGATAACTATTGGCAAAAATGTATTTATCATCACAGCAATAATAATCTTAAAATGTATTTAAAATAAACAAAACCAAAAATTAAACACAACATAGCAATCAAACAAAATTGAGTTTAAAGATAATACGCTGAGCTGATATAGCATCTGTTGCTCATCATCTTGTTTTTATCGATTTTTAAACAATGTTAAATAAGTGTGCGCCTGTTGTTATCGCATTACAAAACGGAAATTACGATTAAAATCATACCATAAAAACACTATTCGATAATTTTTAATTTTTTTTTATTGTTAATGTAATCTTGGTATTTTATGCAGTGATTTTTATAGTGAAAATTTTCAAGGCTAATTGAGGAAAATTTTATGGTGATATTCTGCAGACGATAAGCGTGTAAAATATGAAATTGAATTAATCGAAAATTTAATGCAATCATTAATCTTACATTCGACGTATATCATAGCTAACCTATCTGTATTTTGTTTTTTCTTTTTTAATAGCCATTAGTTTTAATATATTCATTAATATTTGCGGCTAATAATGTAAGTACTTAAAAGATATTGAAATGGAGACAGAGAATCATTTACTACAGCTGACAGAAGATTGTATAGTAAAATGTGTTGTATTGAATCGCTATCGTACATCAATATTTTATAATTTGCTTATACTTATTACAATAGCATTCGTAACTAAATCATCATCATTAATAGTTATGATCACCATCGTTAATATACGCGTAATAGCGCCATGTATTGGCAATAGAAAATAGAATTGCAAACAAACATACGCAATATTTTACGCAGTAATATGATTGATGCATAAACTAGTTGTATTTAGATGTTAAAATATGGAAGAACTCATAAAATATGACTAAAAGTTTATTTAAAACTCTGCACTTGCAAAAGAAGAATAAAATTATTTGACAATTACTTCTAGCCAAAATTCGATATTACGATAAAAATATATCAATGGATCAAAAAAGATTATGAAAACTAAATAGGTAACTACCTACATATTTTTAAAAATATCTAGAATGATTAAAACACTTACCACGAATAGGAAATGGTTTAGTTTGCACTGTTTCTGTTGTTGATGGCAACATCCTATGAGATGCTGTTGGTGACATTGCACTTGAAATAAAAATTTATACAAATAATTATGACAAACTTCTAACAAAATATAGAACCAACAGGAATTCCAAGCGATTTTAATAAATTATAAACAAAACTATGAAGAAGAAAAATAAAAACGCGTGTTTCGCGAGACGGATTCTATTTTTTTTTCTTTTTCGGACAATTCACTACTTACAGAAATATATATAAGTAATATATAGTTAGAGATATATATATAAATATATTTTCACTGATGGTAATGAATTAAGTCAAGCAACTTTTTTTTTATTTAATACTACTGTCACTTTGCGATCGGTCTACCCTATTTATATAAAAAAAAAAAAAAATGGTAAAATAATATTCACGCACGCGTGCTCACTGCAAAATTTCTATTTTGATTATAAATTTCATAAAATTTTATATTCTTATACAAATACAATGTTGGTACGTACGTCTATTACCAGCTGATTGTCAAATGAGACTGGTGTCTGAGCAATTGGCTTAATTCGCATGTGAACATATTTTTGGTATAAACCATTCTAATATTTCTCTTTATTACTCAGTACCATTGGCGATAATGAGTATAAATAGTATAGTATAGGTACATTTGTATTAAAATACCAGGAAAATAATATATATATTATGTACTTATAATGTATATCTGTGACAGTGATATTGTATACAGACGTAAATATACCTACAATCTAGAGAGAAGACTGACAGCCAGAGAAAGAGAGCGAGAGAGAAAACATCAAGTTCAAGTATAATGGAGTGACTGGGAGAGACTATCATATCATATGTATTCTGCATTCTTGTTTACTCCGGTTTTAATATACTTAATACTTATGTAATTATTAATTTGACCATTATCTCTTAGAAGTCTTTCTTTCATATCGCGAATTTCGAGTATGAATATTATTTTTTTTAAAGTAGGTATTGATATTGATAGCCCGGTTTTTGCAGATTATACATACACTCTTTAAAATATTATAGTTATGCTGGGATGGAGACATGGAGTAGTGTATTATGTATTATACTTACTATTGTTATATTATGCTTGTATTATAATATTTACTTATGGATAAGTATTATTTAATATGAATGCATTTTTTTTCTCAAATAATGTGTATATACTATATATGTAATAGGAATTTTCTTTACTTAAGACCCATACAATTTTCTTACGACTGCATACTACAATGAAACTAAAGCCGAGAAATAGTTTATAAGTTATAAGCAAAATTTAAAAAAAATTCCATAGACTTAAAATTGCAGTTGTTTTCCATTGATTTTAATTTGTCAATCTTATTATGTAAAATTAGAATGCAACTAATCTTGGTAATAGGTTTATTTTCTTTACATGAGTAACATTTATGAAATACTATTCAAAAAAATCTTGGTTTTAGGATAGATACATACCAGAAAATTTTGTAAAATATAACCGCAGTTAAATCATTTTCAATTAATATATTCAAGACATCATAATTGGAACTATGATTACTTTACTTTATAAAGATTGTATTTTCTTTACTGTTATCATATATCGGAAATATTTAGTTAACAATAAATATTGATTAAATTAGTGTCATGGTACTATAAATAGTGACGCTTTGTGGTTATGCATTGCAACCTTGCAATTTTTGAGAAACTTTCCTCGATTAAAAAATTGCTTACGAGCAGTAATAAATATCAAATATAACTGAATTTTTTGTGCACTAAAAATAAAAACTAGATATTATTGTCATAAGTAGTTACATAAAAACCAAAACGTTAAACATCGTTTTGAATGTTTTTATAATATTTCTCATCCGGATTTGGGTTAGAGTACGCCGAAAAAAATAAAAGGCATTTTTTATTTAATTTTCTGTTAAACGATGTTAAATTAAGTATACAAAGTGTTTTCAGAATGGAAAAATATGATCTAATTAACAAGATATTTGATTTAGAAATACGCAATTTTCGTCAATTTTACAAGATTTTTCTAACAATCAGAGTTGGCTGCGAGCATAGATGCACACGCTTTTGATTTCAGGGAGGGGTAGATTTTAAAAAAAAATAGGGTACATTTTTTTTTTTTTTTCATCGACGCTTGCAAAACGGCTTTAAAAAAAAAGGCTTACCCTTAGCTGACTTTTGAGAAAATAAAAAAAGATACTATTTTCTCCAAATTATCATTGACGATTGCAAAACGGCCTCAAAAAAAAAAGGCTTACTCTTAGCTAACTTTTGAGAAAGTGAAAAAAGATACTATTTTCTCCAAATTCTTCCAAAACGCGAAAAAAACCGCATAGGGTAATTTTGAAATCGAAGTAGGGTAATTTTCTCAAACCTTAAAAAAGATACTATTTTATTCACAATCGAGGTAGGGTAGTTCTCTGAAACTTAAAAAACATACTATTTTGTGTTCAAAACCTGAAAAAAGATACTATTTT
>JAABKK020012396.1:10570-22180 GCA_011634745.2 Catotricha subobsoleta
TATATAAAACATTAATATGTATTTCTTTTCTCTTTCTCAAAATCTATACAGCACATAATGTGATGCCAATTAAGTTGTAACTCGGTAACTATCTGTTTTATTATAACGAAATCACCAACCTAAGTTAAAACCTAGTCAAAAACAGAAAACCATACATTTTAATAGATGATGGAATAAATATTCCTAATTATTAATTCATAAAAGCGTAGGTATTTTCAAGCAAACATATAAATTTATTAATATTCAACAATGAATAATAAAAGTTTAATTGTAAATAATATTATTAAACATGGATTATAGTTCATAGAAACGTGAAAACATAACAATAATTTAAATAATATAATTAGACGTGTTGTTATGTTGGTGAATGGCTTTAAAATGTTTTGGCTATGAGATTGTTTCATTACAAGCTAAAGTTAGGAAGTTTATTTTGCATAAATAATATAATTCTTTTTTTCGATTGCTTTTGTTTTTAAAGTAATTGTATTGTCTCTCATTGAGAATTCCTACGTTTTTGTTAAAATGCTTGCATTTTGGAGTGTACATATTAATAATTTTTCATAGAAAAAGGAAGTTGATTCGTCACAATAACGTTATAGTTCAATTGTTAGCACAAATATTTTCAGAATTTTTTTGAAACTTTAGTTAATATCTGTGTCGTAGTCGACTGGTTAAGTTAGATAAAGTATGACTAAATTTAATGTATTTCTATAAAGTTCTGATTCCGAATTTCTAAATCGTACTATCACATGATAGTTATAAATAGAACGGTAATCTTCAAAATAAAAAGTTGGAGTCAACGACTTTTTCATTCCATGTTGTCAATTTCCCCTAATTTTATTTATTTTATCAACGAAGTTGTATTTATATTGTTGCAAAAACTCTGGAGAAAAGGTTATACTATCATTAGAAATTTTTTAAAGTATGAATAAGAAATATGTATTTGGTTGCCAAAAATCTAATATAAAATAAAACATTTTTCATGGATTATATAAAACTTTCGATAATCGTTTTGAAAAACTTCAACCATACAATAGTTATGAGCCAACCTACAACTCTATATAGGTAAATCTAAATATCTTCAATTATTTTCACCAAAACATACTCGAAAAAAAAATCTATTAAAATTAAAAACCATGAAATAGAATAAATTAAATAAATAAATGATTTTATGGAATTTATTAGCCAACCAATAATTATATGGTTCTATCAAATAAATTATTAAAATGCTATTAATCGGTCAGTTAAATTTTAAATTGTATGCATTCTATTGCGAATTTCTTCATATTTATAATTTTGTTTTAATTTTTGCAATAAAACTGTAGTAAATTCAAATTTTAGAAATTTTACAACACCAATATTGCTTTAATTAAAGCATCAGATATGTTTTGCATAAAATCGGATTTAATTACATATTCGTACCAGACACCATGAAGCCGATCAATGATCTATACAAGTCCAGACGTAATTTTCATTTCAAGCCACCGCATTTATATTGAGTAAGTGCATAATATAATTTTATAAATTTATCAAATATTCAAGATAGCCCAAGTGAAACGGAACAATTTCATCAACATAGGTTTTTCATCTATTTTTTTTATAAATTTATATTTTATAACTTTGTATTTTCAAAGGTAACTAACCGAAGATGCTTAACATACAATTAAAATGTGCATGTTTCATAATTTTTCTATTATTAAATGCATGCAAAATCATAGATAGAAACACAAAAGTATAATATAATATAACAAATAAATGCATATTTTATTTAAAATGGTCTTTATGCTCAATTGAATGTAATATTAAAACAAAAGCCAAAGAATTAAAACCTTACAATTAATTCCATAACAAAAATAAATACATTAAAGTGAACTCTTTATTTTTTACTTGTTTTTTTTTTTTTAACATAAAACAGAAAAGTTTAATTAATTTGAATTATTTGGTATCAATTGAAATGTAGACAATATATGTACATAAAACATGGTCAAGTTAAGTTAAATGGATAATTGAAAACCATATTATGAATTATCTAAAAAAAAAAATGATATATAATTGAAATATCAAATGCACTAAAGCGAAGAAATAGAAATACAAAGAAGAATAAACAAAAGAAACAATATTGCCTTTTTTGTTATAACTTGTACAAGTACATCACTTTGAAATCCAATTAAACTTCAGTATATTTTCTGATGTGCTAAGTTGATAGTGGCTGGTTGATTTTATATAAAGCAAGCATAAATGAACTATTAATATACCATAGATATAATGTTACATAAGCAATGGGTATCTGTCTATCTGCTGCATTTAATACGTGATATTCTCTATAGGCACATTCATTTTGTAGAGCAATATGAGTAGGTATATGAAAATAATATTACATTTCCTGACCTTTATAAGATCGCAAAATCGAAATGTACAATATAGTAAAACCAACCTCAAAACTCTATCCAACATCACAACACATATTGTAACATTTAGTTTATCATTTCATAATCGTTATTACATTTGGTGTGGTATACGAATATGTTACTTATACTTTTATTCACTACATACTTTTAAACTACAGACTGCAGCAACTGAAACTGTCATAAAAATTCTGTGTGTAGGTTTATTAATGTGAACTTTATTAGAAAATAAAAAGAACAAATAACAAATCAGAAACAATTAACCATATGCGCACCCTAATAAAAAAAATGAAATAAAACTGTTTACATAAAATGAAACATTTAAATGATTAATGGTCTATAATATAATAGGTAAACTTTTAACTCTGAAGTCGAATGCATATTAATAATTTAACAGACATAGACAATGACTTAAATTGTTCATCATCAACATCGCATCATCTTTCTGGTCTAATGAATATTACGTGACCGGCTTTTTATTTATTTTTTTGCCTTCTTGGTCTTCTGCTTAAATATGCAAAAAGGTATGCTGTGTATTTTAAAGTGTGGTATTGGTATTTTTTGATTATTCATTATAATTGTTATTAGTAATATGTCAGCCTTTAAATGTTTTTAAAATCACTTTCATTATATAAATGCTTGGTACTTAAATAGAAACAAATGAACAATATGATTAAAAACGTTAAAAAGACCTAAGTACCAAGTAAAGTATGCCCAGTCTTCTCATATAAGTATATTCTAAATTTTTTTTTTTTGTTTTTAATAATAAGTTTTTATCGAAATGTCATCCCAATAAATTTTGTCATTTGTCTAATTTATCATCGCCGGTAATTATTTTTTTTAATAGCTTAAGGTGTTGTCATAAAATGTTATAAAAGGTTAGCATTATTCCATAAATCTTCATTTTATTTAATGTGAATATAATTTCAATAGAAATGTATTCATACAATTATTCTCACGCAAAATCTCAAATTTTCAGAGATAGAGTGTATTTGCAATTCAGTTAAATATCACTGAATGAATATATCATTGAGTATTAACGGTAGCATTTTAAAATAGTAATGACCTTCAGTTTATAATGAAATCTATTGAACTGATGGCACATAATTATACATGTAATTATTATGATTAAAATGTGTTTAAAAGACAATAATCGTCAATTATATTTTCAAGAGAAAAAAAAATAACTATTACATATCTGTAAAATGGGTACTGCGAAATTCACATGGATTACACAATCATACATATTTTCATTATAGGATTATCAGCATTGAGTTTTTTTTTTCTTTCTTCTAGCTATCAGTAATTAGGAATCTTTTTTTTTTCGGTTAAATTTTAATTAAATATAATTATTTGAGTTGTGATATTTCAATTTGTTTTAAGTCTAATTTTTTTATTCCATTTTATGATGGATTTCATATATTTTAATTAAAATATGGAAATGGATTATTTTGAAATTTTTTTCTGTTCTTGCACTGGTGATGAAACAGATATACTTTAGGTGATTAATTATTATTATTATTATTTTAAATAGAGAAACTTTTTTTTTTTTTTAATTATTCGTTAAAAAATAAAGAGGGTTTATGAGGTAAAAAAATAATAATAAGAAATTTATCTCTTATTTGGTAAAAGTGATAGGTTGATTGTTATATAGTTAGACTGTGATTTACGCTTTGTTAATCGTGAAAATTGTTGCTTATGTTGATGAAAAATGTATATAAGAATATAATTTAACTCATGTATGAAAGATTCTAATATAATTACAATGATATTTCTGTTAACGAACAAAAAACTGTATTAGAAATTATTGATTAATCTTTTTAAAATTGATTTAATAAGATATGCTATGTTTTATATGCTATGAAATGTGAAACCATATGAAAAAAGAAAATTTCATTTGTTTTGTTTTTCTTGTCCTTTGCTCATTTTAACACAAAAATTATAATTTAAACACATTTTACTGATTACAAGTCATTTATTTCTTAATAAAGCTGATGATATCTGCTGAATACATAAAAAAAGGTCTTAAAACACAAATTTGTAAATTATTTAATGAGTTTATAACTATTGTTAAATAGAAAATTTCTTAATATGTGCTTACGCAATGGTCATATTAAGAAATAATTGATATGATTAGTTAAATTTTACAGTTACACTTGGTATATCTTGAAACTTTATTTGTGAATTACTAAAATGCAATGTACAAAATATCTCAAACCAAGATTTACCGTAGTTTACTAATAATTTCAATTATAAACCCTATTTATTTATTTTTTTTTGTTCACTAAAATTGTTATTAATTTTCTATTTTAAGTATTAAGTGTAGAAACTAATTCAAAATATATCAGTTTTTTAAAAATGCAGTTGAATTAACGTCCCAATTATGCTTGTATATATTTTGTATATATTATGAATTCATTCTTGCTAATGATGCGACATAATCTTATTTGGTTTACATAATTTCTAGATGTTCAAGAGTAATATAGCTTTACTACTAGTACATAACTAACAATTATCGCCTTGCTGTTTTCCCTTATTTGTGTACAAAACATTTTTCTTTTTCCTTTTTCAATTTAACATTTAGATTTTCACAGTGACACAAACATTAAAACACAATAGCCAATAAAATGTAATAAGAAAAAAATAACTTGAAAATACTTACAACAAATTGCTTCATTGTGTCACTAAATAAATTTGTATATCACACTATTAAAAAAAATAATAATAGAAATTAACAATAGAAATCACAGTAAGCTGTATTTCAATTGATAGAACAAATTAAGTTTTACAAATTAAACAAATGGATAAAAATAGTATCCCAATTCAATATTCTCAAAATAATTTTCCAATGGTATAACAAAAAAAAAATCAATTCACTATTTACAATATGCGCATAATAACATAACAAACACAAATAAATTAAATACCACTCAAAAAAACATTACTTTACACAGTAATGAACAAACAAACAAAAATATAAAAAAAAATCACAATTTTTCCTCTTTTGCATTAGCTCACAAAATTATATTTTTGGTTCTTTATCTGATTTCTAGCAATATTAGACTAGTTTATTAAATAAATTTTCTTGTATTTATATACAACGGTGTGTGAAAGGCACTACACGAAAAATATGTATAATATAAAATAAATTATATATAATAAATATGTATATATATTTTATATATATAATATAGGCTGTGTACCTAGTTCATTTTATATTGCCTTGTATTTATTCTCTCTCTTTAATTTTTTATATTAAAATGTAAAGAGCGATGTATCCGACAATGATGGAAAATAAAAAAAAAGTAGAAAAAGAAGAAGTATAATAATAAAATAAAGAGACGTTCAAGTAAAATGGGTGGCTGCGGTTTTTATTTTTTGTATATACCACGATTTACCACCTTTACTTTACCATAGCCGTAATGTATATATCTAATAATTATAAGTGGGGGACACCCTGCCATCACTCCATCCATCTACATATAATTCAATTTCAATTTCAATTCAATTTCTTGCTTTAAATATATTTTGTTTGTATAATAGTAGCATATAATATTAATAACTATATCGCATCAGGTATATAAATATTATGCACTTAAAGTGAATGAATATACAAGAAATATGAATCTTTAATAACACACAATCGTGTAATGATTGCACTTCTTTATTGTTTTACATTTACATTATTTAAATTATATTGTAACAATATTTCTATTTTATTTAATTATATATACCGCATAATAGAATTTCGGTCCGTATCGATTCAATTATCGTTATGCACTCGCGTTCTATTTTGTTTTAGGTTGTTTTTTTAACTTTATTTTATTTCGCGATACGCCTGATATTTTGACCCAAATTATAATTTCTTATAATTTTATTTCGACTAAGAAATATATTTTATAAATTTGCTATAAATTAAAGGTTAAATTAAATCAGTACGAGAAGTCTTTATTCAGTGATATCTATGAAAAAATATAGAGTAAAAAATCTCTGTGACGTTTCTTTTTTTCTTTTTTTAATTTAATAATCCTACGAATATTTTTTTATTAGGGCTCTCTATGATCTTTTGATGATTATGATTCGAAAACATGGTACTGGAGAAATATTATAATTAATTTATTTTATAAAAGTAGACCCGATGTATTTGATTTTTTAATTGAAGGTAAAGAACGGATTGAGGCTTTGTAGACCTTAAAATTTTGATAAAGGTTGATAAATATATGCAAAAATAATCATTAAACTTTCATCACAACTAGATAAAAAAAAAACTCGTGTTCATAATTAACAGAAAGGGTAATCAAAATTTCATTAGGATTTTTTTTTTAAATTTTTATTTTAAACCCAAAAAGCAATTAAAAACAAATAAATGAAATTCCAAAATTAAAAAGGGATGTTTTCATCAATATAAAACAAACCATAACGATGTCGTACACATACAAATTTGAAAATTATAAAAACATAAAATACAAATTAATAATTATAATATGTAAGTATTATTTTTATTAGTTTAATGAAACAATTAATAAAGACAAAGGGCTATGTAACGGAATCAATTTCAACCTAGAACGATTTTTACTGTACATTAATTAGGTATTGGTATACTTATAGCCAACAAGCTCTTTATAAATTTTTCAAAAGCGCTTATCACAACTGTTAAAAAATAACATAAATTAAAACTTTTTACATACTTTAGAAACTTTTGGGGTTTTTTACTATTATAATTATTTTAAAACGGAAATATGCATGAAATATTTTACTTTATTTTTACTTATATAGGTCTTGTACAAACAATATAAGCAAACAATTTTTTTTAAATAATGAATTATTAATTTTTTTTAGCGAAAATTAGCCAAATTGATATTTTCAGTTAATAATTGCAAAAAAACACAACTCGTACTCTTACCGCCAAAATGAAATTATTGACATAATATCTTTCATGTCATAATAAAAATCAATTAAATAAAATTACGTTATGTAATTTTTACTGCCATTTTAACAATTGATAAAAGCATATCCAAATATTATATACATAATATATCCGAATAGGTATTATCTTTATAAATTGAATTATAAATATAATCTTTAAAAAAAAGGAATGTCGATTTTCGAAACACTTTCATCCGCATTCCTTATTGAAATTACAAAACATAACAGAATAAGCAAACGTGCTCCTCAATTCAACAATCAATCAATAAATATAAAACTTTAACACAGAAAAAGAATTCTATTTTATTTTTATTTTATTTTCGTTACATTATCAATATTAGAGACGTGACGTGCCTTTATTATATTAACAAAATAATAACACAAAAGAAATGATGTATAAAATTTTCTAATATATACGAATTTGTTATGTTTTTGGTTGTTTCATCTATCGTTTTAATATCGTTGAGTAGAAATAAAGTAACCATTCTTCTTAAATATTAAATTATGTAAGACACACTGAAAGCTTTCAATTTTTTATTTCTAATCTAATAATTTTTTTTTTTATTTATTCTATTTGATATTTTTGCAATTTATTTTTTTATACATATGATGTTTATCTAATTTTTCTCTTTAAGTTTTTTTGATTATTCGAAAACAGCTATTAAATTGACCTTTAATCACATTCGATTGGATTTCATAAACATTTTCAACAATTAAAAGTGAATTAATTTTAATAAAGAGGTTTTATCCAATAATTATTTATTTTATTAATATTTAATTCTGCATTCAATCGATATTATTTTCAAATGATGAATAGAAATATATGCACAAAAACGGTCTAAATTATATGATCATGATTATAAATATATGATTGCAATAAAAAAATAAAATACTTAAAATTGTGTTAGTTACGTGTATCCAATTAAATTTCTGTATTCAATTTGAAATTTTGTGAAACCAAATGTAATCTAATACACTTTTAATTGCGTAAAAATTAGTTACATTTCTAAATAAATCCAATGCAAATAGAGTTTTTACCAAAAATCTATTATTTAAAAAAAAAAAACTTTTAAAATTAATTAAAAATATTAAAATTTTAAAAAGTTCAGTAAGTACCATAATATAAAACAACCTTGGTGCTCATGATGTGGAACTAAAGATATTTTAAATTTGCGATAACGAATTTTTTGAGTTGAGCTCTACATATTTTTTTGTTACATTGAGTTATCTTAAAATTGACGAGGTGTCATATCTATTTCCTTTATCCCATTCCCTTCTAAAATCAAAACCAATAATATAATTTTCGCAGATTTAAATGACAATATACATCAGGATCCTTACGTCATAATGTTTATATGGGAATAAAAGTGTACTAGTATTGAAAACTTTGTCACCGATAAATAAAAGCTCAAACGATTGTTGGCAAACACTTCCTGTCGTCAAACAACTTTCTGTCAACGCCAAAAATCCGAGTGTTTTTTTTTTAATGCCCCCAATACCACCTTCACCACGTGACAAGTAATAAATCAAAATATTTTTATATCTCTAGACTTTTATGAGAAGTATATAAAATAAATAAATCATAATCTTAGATAAATATAATTAAAATACAGAAATAGTCAATAAAATTAATTTCTCTCTCTGAATGCAAAACCGTCATTTGGCTTCTATTGCTTGTTAAAGAATATCATAAAGAAGTGCTATCATACGAAAAGGTAAAGATAAACTTTCAATACGAAAGACACTCAAGTCTAATTGCAATATTTTAATCTAATATCTCTTCGAAAACAACGAACTCATTAATCAACAACATTACTTCAAACATGGTAAATCACACGAGCATATAAATGCCTTCTCAGATGGATTATATTGTGCTATATGTAATCACATCAAATACAGAATATACCTTATTATTATTATTGTTATTATAACAAAACGGTTACAATTATTTTAATGTACAAAAAAGAAAAAGAAAAATTTTAACGTGAGAATATTGTCTCAACTGGATGATATTATATGTTCGCATATACAGATATAATTAACAATTATGAGGTGACTAAAACAATATAAAATAATAATATATTATTATTTGTATATTTCTGTAAGTCTTCAGTGTGTCTGAATTAAATAAATAAAGAGGTACTTACATTAGAACAATACCTATTTAATTTCATATAATAATAAGAAAAATGAAACGACTAAGAAGTACACAAAAAAAAAGTGATAGTAAATTAACAAATAAATGTCATATAGTAAGTATTCTGCAATGCACAGTTTATTTCTTCTTCTCTTCTTATTTTTTTTTTTTTATGTGCAATGCAATCCACAATTATTTTTTTTGTATGTGTGCTATATTTTTTCATTATGTACAATACTTAATGTTTATAAAATAATAAAAATGTTAATAATACAGAAAAGAAGTTAAATGTAATTCAGATGGTTTTTTTTTTGTTTGTGCCTTAAATTACATAATAAGTTTGAAAAATGTTTATATATACATATATTTTTTTTTTTTTAAATATCATGTTTTTTCTCTCTTAATTAAAGACAAAATAATTCGTTTAGCTAATATTTTTAATAAAATATTTAAATATCATTTGTACTCTCGCATATATAGCTTTATGCGATTGTATATTAGGGTGACCGGGTTTTCAAATTTCTCGGATTTTGAGAAGCAAACGTCAAAATATTGTTGTATTGGATGTATAATGAAGATACTCAAAATTTGGTACTGAAAGGTTAAGGGGAAAGTGTGCCTCAAGCTCTCAAGGGGTCTAATGTGGGTTTTAAGAAAACCTATGAAAATGCAGAGAAAATAAGAAACAAAACATCTGTTGATGTAGAATGACTTAAAAAACTGTGATTCATGGAGAAATCGAATTAAAAAATTAAAAAATCTGTATGGTTTTTTTTCTGACAATAAATTAAGCAAAGAAAATTAGTTTTTTTTTATTTCTCCACGAGTCATAACTTTTTAAACTATTCCTCGTCAGCAGTTCTTTTAGTTCTTTTTTTTTTAGGCACCAAATTTTATATATCTTTATTAGGCACCAAATACAACCATATTTTGAGGTATATGCTTCTCAAAATTCGAAAAAATTTCTCCATATTACCCTGTCACCCTAGTGTGTTAGTGTATATCCCGCATTGATGTAATATTAATTGTAAATTTAATGATGAAATTAAATAAATAGTTTATAATAATAAAGCGAATGTTCCGAAAATATTTCGACAATATTGCATACGAAAAACATATTATTTCATTATGATTTTTTATGTTTCTAGTGTGTGCTAAATTGTATACATATGATCATATGAATGAATGGCGGATGTTTAAAGTTCTTCAAAAAGGTAGACGGTAGACAGGTATTTTTTTTGCACTTATTCAATTTTGGTAAAGATTTTTTTAATTATGGTCTGCACATTTTGAATATTAAATTAGTTGAAGTTAGATGACAGAACAATGAATTTCTTTCAGTTAAATATTAATAAAATTAATTGCTTTAAAAGTTTGTTTTGTCTGATCTGTGAAAACAATTCAAACATTTTTCATAGCTTTTAAAAATGTAATGAATACCTTTTTAAATTCAATGAAAATATAATTCTTTTATGAGCAAAAAAAAATTTTCATCGAAAATCAAATTAAAAAAATATTTCATTCCTAATTTAATGTAAATTGGTTTAGCCAACCAAATTTTCACAACTTGCTATATATATAAGATAAAGTATATGACCAAATATTTTGGTGTACTGAAATTGTATTGAGTTTATTCAAAATTTTGTTAAAACGAAAGATAACAAAATAATATGTTTACTATACCATTTTATAATAATTGCTGTTTCTTTATGCCAAAGAAAATTTAATTAATACAAGTAGCTCTATATTTCTTCTTCGTTTGAATTATAAGAGATTTGCATTAATATTAAAATTTAATTTCGGTATTTCCATATTAGAGCAGATGTAACAAATGTTATCCAAGTTAATACCGCAAACAGAAACGCTTGCTTTATAATTTTCTAACATTTTAAATATTTATTTGTCTACGAACTAAACATAGGTATCGATTAAGAGTGTTATATACTTATAAGGCGGTTGCGGTACCCGATTTTTCTCGGAGATGGTTCAAAATTATAAAAATCCCTTACAGGTATATGAAGATACACCTTTTAGCTCGTGTATTTTGGGAGCCGAATTTTTATTATTGGGTTTATTTAGGAAGAAAAATAGTTTGAGTAATGGCTTGCGGTACCCGATTTTTCTCGGAGGTGACTTATTTTT
>JAABKK020012407.1:0-22172 GCA_011634745.2 Catotricha subobsoleta
CTCAGAAAACAGTGGTACCGGGGGTGTTACAAAAGATCGATCCACCCTAATATATATATATATATATATATATATATGGAATGAGATAGGATTATATGAAGGAATAAAAGATAAATTGGTCTTCGATCTGCCTCAAATATTTTCTTGTTAGGGTGGAAATATATATTTAACTTTTAGATAAATACCTATACCAAATAGGAACACATAACATAAATTCTTTCAAAAAAAAATTCCACTATTAATTATCTTAAGAAAGAAAACATATTAATTATGAATTTATATTTAATTTAAAATAAGATTATTCACGAACACATATTTTTTATTGCTTTTAGTCTGGTCCATTTAACGACAATGAACATTCTAATCGAATATTACCAACACCGTTCCATCTTTAAATAATTTTTAAATTTAAATTTTTCTTTATATTTACCGAAAACTTTTTACCTATCAATATTTAAATCTAAATAATGGTAATTAAATTACCTTATCAAATCCAACAAAGTATACACTTATCTATTCATTCAAATCCATCGAGGACCACTCTATATATTGTTTAAATACATTGTATATTTTATATAGAATAAATACATTTGTCCAGCATATATATTAAATCCCGATGTTTTTGTTATAAGAGGTTTAATGTTTTCGAACATATATTTTCTAGGTAACTTCAATTATTATACGAAAGTACATTAACATTATGCGAATAGGAATACATTTATTTTAGGTAAGATACCTATAACAAGACTATGTAAGACTTTCCAACATAAGAACATTGTATTTATATTTTGCTATTAATTATAATTTATTGATGAAATTAAAAAAGCTTTTTATGGTTTTATGTGTTTGACAAAAGAAATAAGTAAAAAAATAAAAAAAATAAAATAAACAATCATTTCAGATTTCTATTTATAAATATATATATATATATTTAACTAAACTCTACCCGCAAAAGTGTATATATATTTTAATTCAAGATCATCTTATATGTTTAGTTGGTACATGTTATACATACTTTGGGTATTATTTTCTCATGTAATCAATTTTATTTTTATATTTTATATTTTTGTATATACCGACTGAAGCCAACAACAAACAACAAAATAAAAAGGTTTATTTTGTCTGAATCTCTGTTCGGTGCGTGTGATGTGCTTTATTTTTTTTTTATATTTATATCTGTATATATACATATACAATACATATATAGAAAAAAAAGAAGAAGAATTTGTATATATATAAATATAAATATATATATATATATGGTGCTCTTGCTTTAAACATAAAAAGCCAGCAGCTTTAACTTTGTTGATTGAATACAATAGGAACAACTTTTGTTACCTACCCTTCGTAACAATGAAAGTAGATGTAGGTATATGTTGTAGCAGAGGTTCTTATGGTGGATATATAAAATAAGTATGGGGATTTTTTTTTCTTTTACGTACCTCTCTCTCTCTACCTATATATTGGTAAGTATAATGCTATAATATACTACATAAATTTGTAGTTCATGATGATTTGGATTCATCCATGCCTAACCTTTTAAGTATTATATAAAGTAATATGTTGTGTGTGTACGTTTTTATAGATTCTAGATTTATAGTTTAGTGTGTTTGATTTTATTCGATTTATTTGTTATTTTTTTTTTTTATGGGAAATTTCAAGTGGGTGTTGGCTGGGTGGATGGATAGAAGGACAATTGACAAAAAAGAAAAGAAAACTATATGTTTAGCAATAAGCATCCAACCCACAGAAATGCGATTTTTTTTATTCATATTTTTACAAACTTCATAAATGGTTACATACGTTAAGGTTATATAGGCTGTAAATTGAATTTACTTATTTCGATTTCAATCAAATCTCTATTAAGTGAATTTCGGTTTATTTGACCTGGAGGCCATATATTCCATGTATGTATCAAAAAATGTTGATGTTAATAATCAGTTTAACATGTTGTTAATCCAATAATTTGTAAATTAAACACGGATTGGTGATAGGTTGATTTTTTTTTTATTTAATCCAAAATACAAGGGAATAAATATCGGAAAAATCTATTTTAATTTAATGGAGAGGACTATTTTATATTATTTTGTATTTAAATGATATTCACTTTGATACTATAACTATGTACTATGTATTACTCTCAAAGGTAACGTTTCGAATTCTAAAAGGTCGGTCATTGCTCTCAAAGGTAACGTTACTGAAACCAATTGGTCAATTTTATAAATAGAGTTTATTGTTATGCTATTTTCTAAGAGAACTCCAATAAAAATTAAGTTGAAATTGCCGTTTAAAATTAGTTATAAGTATAAGTAATATTATAGTGAATACAGCATAATAAAAATAAAATCCCTTTGACTAATTAATGATTTTCTATTAAATAAAGTTTTCAAAAAAAAATAACTCAGAAATTGGTATTATAATACATAATTGAATATTTTGATTGTAATCCAATATATTTGGTTTGGACTATCAAAACCATATTCAATCATTTATAATACGTTCATTAAATAATTTAATTTTATGCCGATCCACTCAATAACTTAAGTTCACATTAATAACACACGGCAAATTAAAAATAAATAACATTATTAACATTAAAATTAATGGGGTACGGATAACATTTCTGTAAACGGCATATAAATTTATCTCATCCACTAACTAATTACACATTTGTACAATTTAAATTTTTGCTAGTTTAATAAATCTTAATTTAAAAGTTTTATGGTTAAAAACTTTCTGAAGAATATTTCCAAATAATTTACTTTTAAAATGGAAAAGCAGAAAACTTAATTTTTCGAGAAAGTTTTATGATTTTATTTTATTTGTTTATATTTTTAAATTGAATTTAACAATAACTCATACCCTGGAACGTTAACTTGTTGTATTGTTCTTTAAAAAATAAATAAATTAAACCTTACACCATCATAATCAGATTGCCTACTTTGAGTCTGTAATATGGGTACAACATAATTTAATAAGAAATGAATTAATATTTAAAGAATGCCAAGAACACCAGCTTTTAATTTGCCCCCCCCCCTCATCCCCATCCCACACCCATATTTTTATTCGTATATATATACACATTTTTTTTCTTTCTCATCAATAACTCTAAAATGCTCTACGTTGCTCTTAGCAATAGCTTCAATGTATATAGCTTCTAATTTATTTCTACGAGTAATGCTCAACTGAATATTATGTTTATATTAGAAATAACCGCATATTATAAAAGCAATAAGTTTTGCATTTTATAGTACTTATTTCATGTAAATTTTATAGCTTTTAAGGATATTTTAATATAGATATTAATTAAAAGGTACGGTGAATGGTGTACCTCTTCAAATGGTGAATTAAAAAGATTTGATGTCTTTTTAAACTCATCATTTTGTATAAACAAAAGAAAAAATTAGAAAAAGAAAAAGCAATATTTATATATTTATTCATCATTTTTCAAAATTTAAACGTATATTATCATTTAATTCAAAGAAAAAAATAAAAAAATAAAAAAAGAAAAGAAGAACGAAAAAGTTTTCGATTCGAGTATGAGAATCAGCAAATTTGCGTTATCCTTAGATTGATGTTTTTGAATATTTTTTAATAAATAAATATTATTTTAAAGTCCAGATGATTTTATTAATATGGACAGGAAAGCTGCCGTCATTTTTATCAAAAAGTTATTCTGAAAAAACATTTAACCAAATTTGCGTAAAGAATACAGACCAGTGAACATTTTGGAAGGTACGACAGGTTTCATTTTAGGTTCAAGTTTTCTTTATCTTAACAAAAATCTTCTGAACCATTAACATTATTGATTTTTAACACTAAATGTTGACGTTTTCTTTTTTTTTTCTCTGAAACCCTATTTTTTTATTTTAAATATTTATGGTGAACATTATTATTTTTCACCGATCATTTTCCTTTAGTCCATAAGACATAGCGATGAATTTTTGTATCGATTTATGGTTTGGAATACAGTAAATATGTATTTGATATAAAGATATTATATCTAAGCGAACTCTCCCAGATAAAAATTTATTTTAAGCTCAAAGTGAATGTATTTTACTTTGTGTCTGTGACGCCAGCCTAACAATATTGTCAGACTGTCTATTGGACAAATGGATTGTTTAGAGGATGTGGTGGGTATCCTAAAAGTACTGTCAGGCTATGTCAGGCTGCCCCCTTTTAGGAGAAAATATGGCCAGGCTGGGGAACATGTGACGCCAGTCTGACAATATTTAATTTCTAAATTACAGCTCATATCATGGTCAGGTTGTTCATTGGGGTATTGAAGGGTTTCTAGAAAACTTTGGCCAACCTAACAATATTGTGATAGGCTATATCTGGTAGCCTTCATTGAGAAAAGGCTCGAGGAAATGAGACGCCAGTCTGACATTTTTTTATTTTGACAGGCTGGTGAATATGTAACGCCAGCCTGACAATATTTACATTTTTAGTTCCTTAAGATATAGCCGCTATTTAATTTTTTTTTTCTTAAATATATTTGTTTCTTTTTTAAATATATCAAACAATTAATTTTTTTTAAATTATTAATGTAATTTAAACAACTATAAAAATAAAATGTCAGGCTGGCGTCAAAATTTCTCCAGTATTTTCCAAATAAAGGCTACCAGATATAGCCGGAAAATTGTTAGGTTGGCTAACGTTCTTTATAAACCCCTCAATAACACAATGAACAGCCTGACAAGGACATATATAGGCTTTAATTTGAAAATTAATTATTGTCAGGCTGTTTCCCAGCCTGACCATATTTTCTCCTAAAAGGGGGCAGTCTGACATAGCCTGCGTCAAAGACGCTTTTACTTTTTAATTATATACAATTGTGACGTAAAATCAATGGTACTTTAAGAAATTGTAAAGTAGTATCACAACTTTAACTTATGACACAATATTTTATAATAACTTTGTTATAAAATAACCTATATATATAACGTCAGCTGTTAAAAAATATTTTGTGAAGCTGCGTAAAGTATTGTTTAATTTAAGTGCTTTCAGCGTTCGATAGATAGATATCATTGATGATATACATATATCCAGATATATATCAAATGATATTTTCAAGTTTGATATAAACAAATTAGAATAAATGTAGATTTTAGTTTGACTATTATTTCTTCACGCATTTTTGATTTCAAAAAACTAATAGAATGAATTCTAATTTGTTTACCTTTTAAAAAAAAAAACAGAAAAAATATAAATTTGCTTATTTTTGTTTTAGAAACATCAACAATTAATAAGTACTAAACTAAAGCTGAACATAATTTTGCAGATCAAAAAAAGCAATATAAAAACGTATTGTAATACTTTCCATTAAATGGCTAATGTGATTTTTTTCCGATACGTGTTATGTTATGATAGTAATAAACTTACATAAACATACCAAATGCCATCACATTTTTAATCAACTCGATAGAATTAGACCAAACACATATATATTTCTATTGAATTTCTACTTACAATCAATTGAAAAACCACCTATTAAAATAAATGAGATCAACATTAACTATATTAAAAATCTACAGAAATTCCAGAATAATATTAATGGAATTTTTTTGCCATATTTTTCAAACTAAATGTTGATACCTACCGATTATACAACCTGCATAATATATTGAATTTTGTAGTTATATATTATTATAAGAGAAATATAAGTCTATATTTTATAAAAAGATGGTTTCGGTCAATATCGCACTTGTTGCGCACACAACATACAAAAAATAAATAAAATAAAAATAAAAATGCCATCCTACATCTACATGTACAGCTAGCTACCAACTATATGCACATCCTTTGCTACCTACCGCATATACCAATATCACTTACCACTTGAGCAGAGGATTTGTGTGGTTCTTAACTTTATTTTTTCCCTTTTTAACATCGTTTGAAAATTTATTTTCGTAATAAAGAAAGAATAGAAAAAAAAAATCATTGCGATAAAGAAAATGACATGAATCGCTAGATATTTAAAAACTTAAAAGTTTTTTTTTCTTTTCTTTTCTTTCTTTCTTGCTTTATAAACTTCGTATTTAATATATTATTATTATATTTTTTTTTTTTATTATTATTATTTTTGAATATAATACACAAATGACTAGACTGTTATTGACATTATAATACGAAAGAAAATGAGTAATGGTCCTGTTGCTTTTTCGTTACTTGCTTTATTTGTTACTTATGCAGAAATCGCGATGAACATAAACATAACAATACATCTTCATTTTTCTTTATTCAACTGAACCCTTTATCTCACCACAAACATTGTAAATTTCGAAGAACGATTAATGGGTATCGGTCGGTCTAACCTATAATGGCTCAATACTTTAGACATATGTGCTTCATTGTATTAACCAGAAGGGCTTGGATTGATTTGAAATGATGAGGGGTAATATTTGTCAGATTTAATCGAAATCTTCTGATGATTTATATCCGTTTAATCAATGTCATCTTCTATAATAAAAAGTAAAAAAAAAATTAAAATATTCTAAAGGAATGATCTATAAAAGGTTAACTACATATTCTTGGGCACTTACTAACTTACTTATAATTTTAGAATACAGGAATAGAATCAAAATCTTCGAGGAATTACTAATTTAAACCAAATCAATATTCTTTAAAATGCCTTTTAGATCAAAAAAAAATAACTTAATAATTTATTAATTATTTCGAGTTAATGGTGCGTGTGGGATAAGAAGAATCCATGACCATTCAAAACAAACACCACAATATTTTTAATATTAACCCAAATAGAAATTTAAACGAAATTGTATAATTAATGCGCGCTATGAAGTGAACATATTAATTAATTAAAAAACTTATAGCAAGAATAAAAAAGTGAAAAAAAAAATACAACACAATTTCTGCGGAGGGTGTTAAATCGAAAGTCAACCAAAAATTAAATGACACAAAAAAGAAAACAACCAAAAGAATAAAAAAAAAAGAGAAAAACTTTAAAGAATTGTTGTAGCGCGAAGAAAAAGTTAAAAAAAAACGATTTTCTTTTGAAAAAGTTAATGCTTGTTTTTTAATGAACTAAAAAGCTCAGAACACCAAGTGCTACATTATATTATATAGAAAATAATCCCGCAATTTAATATTGTCGCGTGAACCTTTTTTGTCGGTAATTATGCATATATACCGACGACTATGTAAATAGAGGAGTTTTATACAATAATATCGCATATAGAGCTAACGCTAGCTTCATTTTATTTTAATATTGTTTCTCACTCTCCAACCCTATAATAGATATATAAAATCTTCTTTAAATTATATAGCACTAACATAAAAGATGAAGATAGCTTCTACATTGTTTTTTATTAAAAAAAAAAAAAAAATAATAATAAAAAATAAAAAATAAAGAATAAAAGAGGACTGGAGGAAAGCAAAAAATAAGTGAACTTTCTACGCGATGGCGTTAGAATGAAAAATCAAGTCACAAGACCTTTCTAGGTGTTTTAAGATGATAAATACGAATAATAAAAAAATTAATACACACGATTTCTTGGTTTCCTTCTTGCTTACACTTCTCGTAAGTATCAAGCACCAGGTTCTATTATTAAGTTATTTCTAACTACCTATCCATTCAAGCATCCTGCTGTTAGTAGAGCACAAATTTCACGTAATACCTAATACAATATACTTTATCATCGTACCCAGTAAGTATATGGGTATTATTAATATATACACATTCGTTGAAAGTCATGAACTTTTTAAAACATATGAACAAACATATAACTTAATCTTATGAAATCGTTTTATGAACATGATATATATTTTGTAATGAAAGTTAAAACACAAAAAGACATTTATGTATTTTCACTTATTATACCAGAGATGAAAAAAATAAATAAAAGAAATGACGAAAAAGCACAATAAATTATTACACTGATGATTGTAAAGAATGGTTACGGCCATTTTTTATGGTATGCTTTTTATTTATTTATTATTATTTTGCTTTATTTTTTTTTTGTTGAATTGCAAAAAGTTGTTATTGTGTTATTGTGTGATTTCCATGAGCATATGAAATATATGTAATACAAATGAAACATAATATCTTTTGTCAAGTTTTATATTATATCTTTTAAGTGATTAGGGTTGGTACATTAGTTATGGGCGCCCCTTTTTAAATAACAATTGATTTTATAGTTCTTTTATTGAAGTCTAGATTAGAACTATTGATTTTCTTAAATATTAATTAAACATTTTCGTGCTTGAATTTGATATAAAGTAGAAATTTGAGTATTGTGGAGTTGATTCACTTTTTCTTAATTTCAGTTCACTGGTTGTGAGTCTTTTGCGGTACACTATTTCATGAAGTCTTCAAGTTGGAGTGAATAAAAAACAGGCAGAACAAATTGAAAATTTCATTTACCTCAGCTGTAAATAACGTACCGTGTATTTCAAATAAAGTTAGGATGTCTTTCACTAAGATAACTCGTACCTGCTTATGATTACATTTTTGTCGTTTCGTTTCCTACCTATAACAGACGATTTCTTGTATTTATCTAAAACTTTCTTTTATCTTCTTATCCAATGTCTGCTCTTATCCGGTTTTCGATAATCCACCCATGTAAAACGTCCACAACCACAAAGTTAATATAAAATTAATATAATTATAATTATTATAAATGAGCCTCGGCTTTATTAATATTCCATTCCTTATCCACTTTTAGCAGAGCCCTTCTAACCGGTAAATTTGGTAAATTATGTGTTCTACTCGCATTATCTACTATTATTATTGTGTATAAGCAAAACTGATTTTGTAGTTTTTTAAAAACGAAATTGATAAGTAATTCGATTTTAGGATAAAAAAAAAATTAATAATGCAAACGAAATTAAAAAGAAATTCTGTGTATTTAATTATTCAAAATTAGCTGCTCTACCCTCGATATTAATGCGCATGTTTCTTTATATTTATATTAAATACATAATTATGCATAAAATAAACATACACAAAATTATATACTTATTATATATCTACTATATATTCTACTATATATATATGTTTAACAGAAACGTATATGATTATGATATAAATACTTATTAATAATAATTATATTATAATATACTGTAATCGTTACATTATACAACTATTTAGAAAATAATATTCGTAAAGTAAGAAAAAGGAAATGGAAATAAAACGGATAAATTTAATTAGATTCTCAACACGGGATGAATTCAAATGTCAAATATATATAAAATAGCAACTCTTATACCCACAAGCATATTAAAATGTAAATTTGAAAATTACCTGTCTGTCGCTATAGCAACCAAATGCAATATTGATGCTGTACAACATAGAACATCACATGATGTCCATATATCGCAAACCTCTGGTCCAAGTATCCATCCTCGGCTTATCTAATATCCAAATTACAGTAATAAGATTATAGTGAAATTATTTAAATTTTTATTAATAATGTTTCTTTTATTTAAATTTAGATTATATTTATGCAGAAAATATACCTCATAGACAGCTCCTAATGGCATTACTAAACAAGCTACTAAAAGATCAGCTACTGCTAATGATGCAACTAAATAATTTGCAACATTCTGTAAATTACGTTCTAGTATAATTGCAGCTATTACAAAAACATTTCCTGTAATTTAAAGATAAAAGTTATATTATGTTTTTTTTTTCTTGTCCTAGAAAAAATTTAGTATATTTGAACATTTATAACTACTTAATCTAAATAACATTACCTATAACAGTTATTAATATCATAAGTCCTAATACTATTGATGTAACAGCCATAACAACAAGCTCAGCAACATCTTCATCAGTGGTATTCGTGTTATTTTTATCGATAGCATTTGAAATTGATGTACCATTTATATCAAATGTACCATTAAAAATAATGGTATCGTTCAGAAAACTATTAATATCGGGTGATAAATATGAATCAGGACTACCACCACTATCAATAAATATATCATAAGTGTCTGCAGAAATGAAAAAATATAATATATTTAATTTTTTTTTTTCTTATTCTATTTTATAACTATATGTGAATAATTCATTACTACTTATAGATTATCTAAAATAGATCTATAAACAAAATCATGTAACTATACGAGTATACAAACCTTTTACAACATTTGCTAAATCACTGTCAATAGCACCAATAGGTGGTCTTTGCGGAGATGATGTTAGAAAGTCCATTTTCATGTTAAATATTTTATAAAAGCTATTTTCTTGTTGCGTGTTGATTTTGGCTCATATACAATATATTGTGTCCAACGGCAGCACTAATTAAGTTAATCCTGCATCCGAAAGGTATGGGAGGTACAGTATTTCTTGTACCATGTGCTTAACATTAATAATAATATATTATTTCAAATGTCGCCATAATTATACAAAGTTTTAGCTGAAACACAATAAGCGGTCATCCCAAATATTTCATAAGAAAATGTGTGCATGTTGTGAAGAGTACATTATGACATTGTTCTAGATTTACGGTGTTCATAACTGGCTTTTGTGTAATAATAATTATTATTATTTTCTTTGCAGAAGAGATCCAAAAACAAAAAGTCTAGCATTCACCAAAAGATTAAGTAGATACACTTTAATTTGCTATCGTTCCCCCTTTTTATTTTATTTTCTTTTCTTTTCTTTTATTTATATATATATTTATTTATTTATTTATTTATTTATTTATTTATTTATTTATTTATTTATTTATTTATTTATTATTATTATTTTTTTTTCTTTTTTGTTTTTAATGTGATTTATTAACGTAGATTTATGTATAGTGCTTGTTGTGCATGCATGGGGCTTTTGGCCCCAGGCTCAGATGTCTGATTTTTAGACATTCATATCACTGAAAAAAGGAAAGAAAAAGAAAAATAAATATATAAATTAAGTGCTTGAAATAAGTTGTGTTGAATGTGAAAATATACGGCTACCAAAATATATTTATGAGCGCATAGCGGATTTATCTAATAAAATGTTATTCTTACATATTTTCTTATGACTATTAAATAAATATTTCTATAGATACCGTCAATGTTTTCAGCAGTAAAGATAACGAGATCAAGGCAAAGGTAGGAATATATATTCATATTTGATTATTTGATGAAAATATACGTAATACCCTAGCATTTTATTATATATTGACATAACAAATTTTCTTAATTGAGCATTTGGGAGAACCCCGTTTTGATTCTCTTTTGTTATCCAATTTTAATAATGTAGTATAGTTAAATATACATAAAGCCAAATCCAAACAAAAAAAAAGTTATTTTAATATTTTTAAACACAATGAAGTATAGATATTCTGCCTACTACACCTTTATTATTAATAAGAATTTTGAATATCTAAAAGTTATTTATTATTTAAAATTATAAATTGAAGGAACGAAAATGTTTATGAGGTATCTGTAAAAGATATTAGAAAAAAAAAGATTATCGCATGATATTAGCTTATGAGACAATTGATGCATTAATTCATTAGCTTTTAAAATAACATATTAAGCCAATAAATATCCATTGGTTCAACTATTGTCTGCATTTTACCATTATAGTTTCAACGAACAATAACAATACTCGCAGCATCAATATATATGTGTGCGGTACATTTACCTATTTGGCTATAATTAGAATCCATTGTGTGATTTTTTTTTTGTAAGTTTGGTTGTAATTTTGTATTAAATAACAATAAAATACATTGTGGTTTTTAATAATATAAACACACAAAAGAAATATTTTTAAAGTATGTGAATCGGTGTGCAACCATTTAAGTTTTACCTCACCCACATAACAATTTTATGTCATCTAGGTTCTTTTTGGTTGGGGTTTACTTAAATTTAGTTTATGTTTTTATCGAAAATATTGATATCCAAATTTATGTTTGTCATTAGCCCAAAAGGTTTTGATAAAAATAACAATTTAAACTCTTTGAGTAAAATGAAGAAAATTATATTTAGAAATTCTACGTTTGATTAAATTGAAACAATCTATTATTCATCAAATTTTAACGTAAGGCGTCCGGAAAATGTAATAGATGGTTGTGAATTTGATTGAAGTTAGTTTTATTTTTCTGATTATGCATCATATGAAGACTATTTATTAGTGTGGAGCGAAATGTATTTTTAATTTTTTTTAAAATTAAATGCAGTACTCAAAAGCTCCGGTTGGGTGTACTCAATAAAAATCTAGAAGGAACATAATTTTCTAATTTCATATTTTTATGTCGCAAAAGCAACATGTGATTTTCCGCATAAATTACAGCATTTTCATATATAAATGCAACGCGCCCAAAATATTAATTGTCAACTCTTGGAGTCCTTCGGTAGTTACTCGACAAATACATTTTCGAAATTTGATTTTGGTTGACTTTATCAAGATGAAAATGTTGAATTCTATGCGAAAAACCACGTTTTGATTTTGCGCAATAAGATGACGAAATTATAAAATTAAGTTTCTTCTACATTATTATTGAGTACAACCAACCAGAGCTTTTGAGTGCTATTCATTTTAAAAAAAAAATGCATTTCGCTCCACTCTATATATACTTTTACAAAATATTTCAATAGCCGATTCTTTCATTTTTATTTTTATTTTCAGTAAATCTTGTTTCAACTGAAAAATTTAATTTAAAACAAATTAAAGCTAAATACATAAGTTTGGAAATCTCCTTCCCTTTTTTTTTTGCGCGGAGCTATTCATTTTAATGTTAATAACGTCGATTAGATTACGTACTTAAAAAGTTTTGTCTATGTTTAGAAAAATCTATAAGCTTTCACAAATTGTTATATGTTTTTCAAAAAGTTTAAATGTATCTAAATTCTCGAATAGAACAAAAATCCAAGCTTTTAAAAACAGATATATAAATTTATATATTTCATATATAGAAATTTGCTTATATAGTAAATAGATAGCTATAGCAGAAATGTTATGGCGAAGACACGCTAAATAACATATATAATATACATATATAAAGATAAATCAAGATAACATTGAATTTAATTATACAAGGAATGAGTTAAAAAAAGATAGAAGAAAAACGAATATTTTTCTTCCTATTTTTTTTATTTTTGTAATGAAAAAAAAAGAAGAGTTCTCATTTTATAATAAAACGAAAAGTTTTTCAATGGAATCTAATCTAATAAAATATATCGAAAAAGAGTACAGCAATAAAGTGGAGCATTTGCATGATAGGATTTATAAACGAATTAAAAAAAATTAGTATTTATATTACAAACTATAAGAAGTATTCACCATTGAGCGGAGATATAGCTGAAAATTAATTTATTTTCAGGATGTTTAGATAAAACTTATGATTACGATGTGTAAATTTATGAATCAAACAGCATATCTAAATTATTTTAGATTCAGAATTATTATCGACTGTATGCGAATATCTGGAATATACATAAGTATTAACTCGACAAACACAAGCCCATTAAATACAAAATTTAATAAATTTTTCATGGAAAATTATTGCACAGTATGAGTCCTTACATCTCAATGTACTCAATAATTATGTTCAAAGTGAATTTAATAAACATTTGTACTAAATTATTTTATATAGGCATAGATGCACACGAGGGCTTGAGTAGGGGGGTGTTAATGCCCCCTGAATTTTGAAAAAAATTACCCTATGTCGATTTTGGCAAAAATAGTATCTTTTTTAAGTTTGAATAGAAAATAGTACGTTTTTTAAATTTCTAAGAATTACGCCCTACCTCGATTTTGAACAAAATAGGACCTTTTTCAAGTGATAAAAAACTATCCTACTTCGATTTCCAAAATGAAAAAATTACCATACCTCGATTTCCAAAATACGATTTGAAAAAAAAAGGTCAACAATTTTACCCTATGTAAATTTTTCAAATCCCCCCCCTTAACAAAAGTGTGTGCATCATCTATGCTTATAGAGCATGTAAACATTACAATATAAAGAAGTAACAGTGAAAGAAGATACTAGTCTTGCTGATAGCGTATAAAATAAAGTATACAATTTTGTTTAATCTTATGAATAGATTTTTCACATTCATAATTCGAATATATTCATATATATAATTAATATCAAACATGATCTTTTCTTTTCTGTATTCTTTTGTTTTGTGTTTGATTGTAACTGTACTCTATACAATTATATAATTATTGTTCCATCGCATCGGCACGGACTAAATGTATAATGAGATATTATTTTGTAATAATTTTTGGATAATTTATAACTTATTTTTAATAATAAATTACTTGTTTCAAAAAGGGTTTATTTATATTAAATACTTTTTTATTTTATCATTCAATTTATTGCCATTTTTCGGTATAGCGTATATAAGTATTTGTTTATTCGTGGCGTCTCAGTTTCGTGTAAATTTTTTTATTTTCAGATCATCCAATTATATTCGCAGCAGGAGTCACGTAAGCACGTCCACTTTTCACTTACTCAAGCAGCCTTCTTCATCTAAATTAATATTTATTGTCTAAGGCTTAACGTAATGCAGTGCTTACGTTGTGCTTTTTTCCATGTTCAAATTTCAAGAATTCTCGTTTCTTTTCTTATTTTATACAATTTTACTTCATCTTTAAAAAAAAAAAAAAAAAATTTCATTTTTATTTCTAGATCTTGGATTTTGATGATGGTCAATATAATAAAAGACGCAGAATTTTTTTTTTTTTGTGAAAATATACTTACTGGCTTTTTTCTAACCTTTAGGTTGTTTTTTTTATTTGTTAGAAAAATGAAGTCGTGTACCAATCCATTGGCAGCTTGTTTTCTTTATATTTATTTTCCAAACATTTAATAAAGCACCGGATTTTTATAATTCATCAAACATAAACAATATTAAAATGAATTGTTTGTAAACTCTTTAATCTTACGATTTGTTTGGTACCTTTACCTTTATATTTTCAATATTCGATACACTTCAAATCAATTCTTTTGAGAAATTTCTGAAATATTTTATGTTCAGTTTTATAAATTTGTGTGTTGCCTTTTTTGAAGCAAGGCTTATCAACAACCCCTTATTATAAATTGTATTGGGTTTTGTGCGCTCTACTAAGGTTTCGTTTTTTTTTTCTTTTCTTTTTTCCTTTTTAAATGTTTGGTAGAATTTTTAGTTCAAAATAGGAATATTTTATAAACTCGTTTCAATATAAATAATACTGTAATCTTTATGCGTTTACGTGCGTTAAAATATATTATGTGCATAAGCTCAATCAATATTGGATTCGCTGCTAGGTACAGATTTCCAGAATCATATTTAATTCGACCCAAAAGTGACTGGTGCTATGGCGTGGTAAGTAAATATTTCCATCTTTTTACAAATTTTTATATTATTCTATTTTTTTTTTTTTTTTTTTGAAAATTTATATTTATCACTTATGTGACATATTTACGACATAATACCGACACATTGATAGCGAAAGAAAAGGTAAAAGTGATATTTTGTAAATCAATGAATTATTCATATGATAATAATTCAAATAGATTGCAAGATTTATTGATATACGATTTTCTCTATATACTCTATTTGATAGGAGGATTATTGTTTGGGTTTCGGCCAGTATTTTAATGGCTTTTTTTCTTTCTTTTTTTCCTTCTTTTTGTGTCGGAATAATAAAGGAGAAATGAGCATAACCTTTAATATTTCGTGATAACTTGATATTAGGTATACTTACGTTTTACTTATTTCTGCGCCCCGTTCAAAATTTGGAATACTGTGCTGCAATGCCATGAACGGATATTTTCTTATTTTAGTTTAATCATAATTTGGTAGCTTTGAGTTTCAATGGGTGATAAATTTTATAAACGAATCAATTCTCCATTATTTTTATTCTTTTATGATATACAGCAAATAATAACTATAATTGAATCAGTAAAACATGATTTCTATTTAATAGTTATAAGATTGACTGAAATCAGTAAACAATTATCAACACAATAATATTTTTACATTATGCTCAACAAAAATCAATCATAAAAATACCATACCAATCAAGATTCGGAAGACATAAAAAAAAAAAAAAAAAAAACTTTATATTTTCAATCAAAAAGTTTAAATGGTTAAAATATCAAATATTTTCAATTCGTATTCAATGTTGAATTGATTTTCAATATTCACGTTGAATTATTGTTGATATAGTAGTAGAATTAACAAACATTTTATAATACAGAGTTCCATGAAGTTATCGTGGTTTTAAAGGATTTATTACTTTGATAACATTTTGAATCTACTATATTTGGCCTGCTTTAATTTAATTTTATCATTTTATCAACATAATGCTTTCCAATAATATATAATAACGATTTCGATTAGAATGATATATTCGTTCAATTTTCCCTCTTTTTGATTATCATACAATTGAGCTGTTATCCACATTTCGAGATTCTTATTAAACAGGCGCGAAACAAATTCACAAGTTTTCATCTTTATTTTTCTTCTTTTTTTTTATGCTTTGCAATTAAGTAAGTATGTAATATAAACACTTCAATTTAAAATAAAAAGAGAAATATTCAAATTTATTCCCCTCATAAAGACCTATACTTGTTATATGTTCATTCGTTCAGCTTTTAGCATAAGAGACAGCTTTATATCCATGAAGTATATCATTTCTGAATGATGGTATAAAATGTATTCGTATCATATCTATCATTTTTTATTCAATATTAAATTTTTATTGTTATTTAATATGGATTTTATGTTCCTCCTGTATTTCTACCTCTATATAGATATCGCTTATACTACATTTATATTATATTATGATTATGAATGATGCGTAATATATGCGCTATGATTTTGAACAAGAATACAGGAGCAAAGAAAGAAATATATAAAAAAAAAAAAAAAATGAAGGAAAAAGACGTAAAAATATTGTATTATATGTTTGTAGGAACAAACACGCACATTATCGTTAAACTTTATGTGAAGAGAATCGTATAAATTTATAAATAAGCAGATTTTTTTTTGATATACTCGTACCTATAGAAAATGAAATGAATGAATGAATGCACATAATAATAATATTACAGGAGGGTGATCTCATATACTCATATCAAACTTTTATATAATATGCCAACACATATCATCTACCTATGGTATGGAAATATTCAATACTATATCTATTCTCTGACACACAAAAGTATAATATATTTAAGTATATTATGTAGTTTCTTGTATAAGAGGTAAGAAAAAAAATACACAACATATTATTGATAATGTGGGTAGGTATATGTCTTGTTACGAATATTGATATGGTTAGACATGAATGGATCTTTCATCTTTTTTTTCTTTTTTCTTTTTTATTCAACGCCTACATGAAATGTTGACAATATCACTTTCAATGATCGATTAAAACATTTTTCATGTGCACAACTAAATTATTCAAAGTCAGTTACAACACCTGTAAAGTGGAAAAGCACAGACAACAAACAGCTTAACAATTTTATGGAAATGAGATATTTTTCAATGATAAGAAATTTGATGGTATGCAAATAAATCAATTGTTGTCATCAAATTGGTATAAATAACGGTCAAATTATCATAAGCTTTAAGATCTCATTGTTTCCTGAAAATAATAAATATCTGATTGTAGGCTATATGACAAAATAGAAATTTATTTTCCATTGTATGTTAAGTAACTATATATGGTTATGTATTATGCTATTTGTTGGAGGAGTTGGCCAATCTACTTGATTTCCAATTTTTTGCCTGTTTTTTTTTTTTTTTTACATATATATTTTCATTTTGAATATGATTTATTATTTGAAATAACTTTTTAGATAATTTTTATCGATATTAAAAACCACACCACGAAATAAACTTCTCTTTTAAATTCAAATTTTTTTTACTTTAACTTTTCCTTTCATATTATTGTTGGTAAATTTTCGTTTGCTTTTGATATTAAATACTGAAACGATAGAAACGATAGCAACAACGATACACAAATTTTCATTTACCTACCACTTATATGTTAACGAAAATGGAATGAATTATAATTTTTGTATTATCGACAATGTATTTTATGAAGACTTCACAGCAAAGTACCATTCAATAAAAATTATATAGTTAACATTTTTGTAAGTAGAATTTTATACGAACCGATCATACATTTATGAAAAATGAAGATGAACATTGGAAATTTATAGAACAGAAGAAGGAGAAGAACAAAAAAAAAATCGTTTGAAAAAAAAATACATATATAACCACCTACAAGGTGGATCACGAAAAATTTATTATGGTTTTGTTGCTTGTGTTTTATAAAATTCTATTTTTTTTCTTGTTTCTTTTTGGTTTTATGAATGACATTTTTTCTAATAAGTCATATCTTTCAGTGAACACAATCTTTTCAGATTCAAATGAAAATATATGTTTTATATTACTTTTGTATAAATAAATAATTTCGATATAAATAATAAAATCATGAGATTTTTAAAGCTTAATGGCTGTATCTTTGATAAAATTTCCGGTTTCGACTTCTATTATATACTTAGACAATTCGGAAAATGGGGCAATTGAAAAGGTAAATTAAATCATTCGAATAAAATTGATAATGGTGAAATAGTGAAAATGCAAACATTGACGTATCAGAATTGAAATGAAGAAAACAAAAATTAATAATAATGTTTAGTTAGATACACAGAGATGTGTAATAAATAATAAATAATTTCTGTTACGACCAATTAAAATAATTTGCATTTATGTATGTATAAGCATTTTCGAATATTTACAGAGTTAATTTTTAGTATACATATTTTGTGTCAAAGAATAATTTGACAGATGTTTCACATAAAATCTACTTAAGCTTAACTCTGAATATGGTTGAAAAAAAATGTATTCCATTTTTTTTTTTTTTTAACAAGGGCTTGACTTATTTTTATCTTTGAGATGGTTTACGTTTGATGTTAATAAAAAAAAGGAAAACAAAAACCTACGTAATTAATCAAAATTACTTGCAACTGATTTTTTTGAAACTGTTAAAAGTTCTAGAAGTAACAGATCAGAAATCTGTCAACCACAAACAAAAGGGTTGAAATTCTTTGAAAAAATAATGTTTCGTAGAAAAACCAATGCAAAGAAAAACTTGAACTTTCTTTTGGCCTACCTTATATATCTTCATGTATCGACCTCTAGTACTTGACACATATTCCACTAAATATATTTTCACATTTCTTTTCATCTATTGATTTCATATAAACAATATCTTTAATATAATATTAAATCGACATATCGGTAGTAGAGATGAATATCACTATGTGTTATATACAATTCTTTATTATTATGTATTATTTTATATATGTTATATATTTTTTCCATCAGCTATGTATTCTATAAAATATAACCATTATATCTATTATTTTTATTTTTTTCTTCTCCTTTTTTTGTATTTTATTTAACATGATTTTTCCCCAAAAAAAAAAAAAAACGGCAACATAGCACACACAAATTATTAAACGGTTTTGTATTATGTGTAGAATGTAGACCGTATACGGTTGTGTACATATGTACACAAATAAATGAAATAAAGAGAGTGCGAATTATGATACCAGTAGCATTACGAAAACTGAAGATGGTTTTTGGTATGTGTAAACCGGGTATAGAAGCAACCTATGCCAGCATATATTATGAATTGAACAGAATGTATAGGCACCTTGTGTGTTCCCCATATAAGAGGGACCAAGTGATATAGGATGTTCTATATTAATGTTCATATGTTTGTTATATTCGTATACACATAATAAATATATAGAATAGAGATATTTGATAGGTTATAGATAGGCTATTGAGATATACATTTAAGATATGGGCGATGATGCGGTACCTCAGAGACATTTATATAACTATGGAATGTCTTTTGGGATATTTCAATATACAAAATATCGATACGATATATCAGACAATTGGACATCAATATCATCATCTCAATATGAAATTCTCTCGACATGCTATATATATGTTTGATATCACATAATCTTGTATACGTTGTTGAAGTTAAAAAATAAACTTAAGTTTTATTCTTTCTTTCCTTTTCTTTCCTTTCCTTTTCTTTTTTTTTTGTTATTAAACTTTATTATTAATTTAGCCAAGTGTAACTTCTTGTTCGCTTTTATATTTTGAAATAATTTAAAAAAGATAATGAACAATCGTACGTGTTCAAGTAATAATTGTTGAGTAAATTAAATTGAAAAAGACAAAATATAAAAAAGAAAAATTATTAATTAGTAAGCATTGTTAATGAATCATCATTATTATTATTACCACAAGTTTTCCACAAAAAAAAAAAAAAATCAAAAAGATATAATTAATAAAGTCAATGCAAGCTCAAAGAAGGAAATAAACAAAAAAAAAACGAAAAACAAAAAAAAAATGAAAGAGGAAAAGACAATAATTATAAGAGGTAGCCACAGCCATTATAATTTACCCATACATTTATTTATAAATATAAAAGGAAAATCCATGATCATCAAGCTTGTCTATTGGCATTAAGCCAATTTAATAAAGACTTCAAAATAATTTACTTGAAAATATACCTAATCAATATATATAATACTCTTATAATATACATTTTATATTCAAATTCAGTAAATAAGAAAATAAGAAAATATAATGAATAGAATGAATATTCTTTTCAATTCGAATATATGTGATATTATTAAATAGGCCGACCTCATTTTTTTTTTCTTCTTCTTTTTTTCTTTTTATGCCAAATAAATTATTCACATAAAGAAGAGTATTTGGTATATTTTTCTATTTTATTTATTGACGTTAATGTAATTTATGTACGCACATTTTGCTTTATAATGCAAAAATTTAAAATTATAGATTTGTCACTCAAATCGCTTGTATTATGTTAATTTTGTTAACCGAAAATATGGCTAAAATGTTGTGCAATATTCTATTTAATCTGTCTATCCGTAATTCATCTAAATATAAAGATTTACGCATAAATTTTATAATTTTTTGATATTTTATTTATTGTTTGCTGTAAGAGGGCCATCATAATCATTTAAATTCTATCAAGTAGAAAAATTTAATTAAGAGCAATTGAAGAAATTAAATCATTTTAAATACGATTAGAGGATTAGAAGTTTAATTGATAAAAGAATTGACAACTTAAAATATGAATACGAATAAATCAATTCACTAAATTCTTTCATTCAATTTTTATTAATTTTTGAAAAGTTTTAGAAAACGATTAACTTAAAAGACATCAACATAAGGTTTTGCAAGTGATATTATCCACATATATATAGATTTTTCCGTATTGTTATTTTCATTTTTTTATATTGACTTTTGATGATTATTTGTTGGAATGATAAATTTATTAGTCGACACTAAAAACTTTTGTGAATTCTGATGTAATGTTTAGTGTTTAAGTTATCCTCATCAGACACAAATGAAATCAGCAAACAAAAGGAATAAATAAATATGATATTATTCTAAATTTCTAACTATATATGATTATTACCGACTAACAAAACAACACATTCAACTTATTAGCATTCTATATCTATATATAGGAAGCGAACCATCATTTGTATACGTATATATATGATTATTAGCTATTAGGTATTTAATACATTTGCAATACAATTGGATACAATTGAATAAAATGTATATTTACATATTTATTTGTTTCTTTTATAACCAAATTTAATGTAGAAAATATATATGTATTTCTGTTTGTTATTAATAAAATTGAATTATATGAAGAATTGTTCGAAAGTGATGTTTTTGTATATTAATGCTGTTAGAAATCAAAGATAATAAACCAGTTAAAGCAAAAGAATAATATAATTTAATCGAAACTATGTTAAATATATATGTATTTGAAGTTTTAATATATATTAATTATATGTATAAAAAGATTGGTTTGTTTTATTATCTATCCAGCAGAGTTGATAATTCATGTGATTTTTTCAAAAAAATAATAATCCGAAATTGATGTTTTATTTGTTTTTTTCTGATTTTATTCAGTCACTATTTTTTGACTTTTTTTTAAAAGATATTTGGGCCTTGCCTTCCGACTTAAAAAAAATGTACAGATCGCTTTTATATACTTTTACTTCGCAGAATTTTTTTTTCTTCAAAAAAAAATTTTTTTTTTTGAACTATTTCGATTTTGTGTCGTGGGCCAGGGATGGAAAAAAACATGTCTTTTTTAAAAAAAACAGAGACATTGTTTTTTTTTGTTTAAAACATGTTTTTTT